>JACEEU010000690.1:210000-252500 GCA_016630915.1 Callionymus lyra
CTTCAGCTGACAACACATCTTCTCAAGTGACTCCAGCAACGTGTCTCTTCATAATATTCCTGCAATAAGATTCAGAAATCATCTCAGAGTCGCTCTCCTGCTGAAGGTCCTCCAGCATCTTCTGTCCTCCTGCCAGACATCTCATGTGTTTAGTTTTATACACTTCAGACTCCAGGATCTGCAGGAGCTTTAACTTCTGCAGTTATAACTTTCAGATCTACCACCAACAACAAGTGTCACTCAATTCAATTTTATTTAAAGTGTCTTATCATGAAGTTATCTCAAGACACTTTAAAGTTGAAGTCAGACTATAGTGGAGAAAGAAAAACAGATAAATTCAACACTCAACTGTTTTGCTTTTCAACTGTTTCCTCATCTGTATCTCGAGTGTTTTGAAGGTGTCCATGAATATAGGATTAAAATAACATTTATAAAGTACTGTGAATATAAGAGGTCAACGTCTGAGAGATAGTTTCTAGTGAACCCACATTATAAAGGTCAACAAATAACCTTGAAGCTTCTAAATCATAGCACTATCTTGTAGAAAGAAGAGTTTCTATGAGTTCTTTGAAAGTTAGTTAACACTTTAGTTAGTTAGATAGAACTTCATTAGTTCAATGAAAATATGAATAAAATAGAACAATAGAACGGATCATTCAGGACGAATGCAGAATGTAGTGTTTTATTCCCAGTCATCCTCTCTGACATCTCATGGCTTCGACATTCTTCGTCTTCCTTCAGTTTTCTACGATGATCCCGTCTTCAGCGGCGTCGAGTCACATTCCACAAGAACCGTCGCTCTGACTGTCTGTCGCTCTGACCGTCTGTCGCTCTGACTGTCTGTCGCTCTGACCGTCTGTCGCTCTGACCGTCTGTCGCTCTGACTGTCGCTCTGACCGTCTGTCGCTCTGACTGTCGCTCTGACTGTCGCTCTGACCGTCTGTCGCTCTGACCGTCTGTCGCTCTGACTGTCGCTCTGACTGTCGCTCTGACCGTCTGTCGCTCTGACCGTCTGTCGCTCTGACTGTCTGTCGCTCTGACTGTCGAGCGTCTCCAAAAGTGTTTCACCAAACGGAGAAAACGGCGATCGTCTCAAGGACGACACAGAAAGGGAAGTGTTGGTTGCTAAGAGACGGTTGCAGAACAACCTCCATGAGAAACCTGACCATGACCCCTCCCTCCTCCCCCACGCCTCCCCCGGCCAATTACCGGCGGGACGATGGCGTTGGCGGTGATGGGGGGGGTCCCTCAAGTGAGACACAGAACCACGACTCCTCCGAACACTGGACCAGAATCTCATGGCGACGACGTGTTGTTTGCGAGCGAGGGGGCGGAGCCTGGCGAGGTCATGTGAGGCGAGCGGGGGGGAGGGGGTGAGGCAGAGGATGGTGTTGGAGTGAGAAGATGAAGCTTTGACAGAGAGGTGACGCAGAGTTCAGCTCAGACGAGGCCTGTCGATTAGCGCGTTAGAGCCTGACAGGTGGAATCCCAGGGGCGCGTCTGTCACCGCGTCTGCTGCCAGCGCTGCGCCACACCGCCCCCGATGGAGGGAGTGGGGGGGGTGGTACCACGGGCTCTCGGGCACCTCATTGGACCGGCCCTGCAGCCAGTAGGAAGCCAGATTAGGACTCCTCCGTGCACAGACCGCGGGGCGAAAGTTAATCCTCGGTGGCATCAAACCAGCTTGTCCACGATAATCTGGCCACAATGGAGGCCCGAGAAAATGACATTTTTAATCGCGGCGCTCGTCGGCTGCTGCTCGCGGTGGCGTCCGGAGAGAGTGTCGGGCGGAGGAAGTGGAGCGGAGGGAAGGAGGGATGAATAAAAGATGCACCAGTCAGGAGAGTCGATGGAGGCCATGGTGCAGAGCTCCGAACGTCCAGCTTACATAACTCTGGCGGAGGAACATGACGGATGCACATCTGCTTTCACAGCTCTGCTGCATGCTGGGAAATATCTCGGTGACACAAACGGCCGATCAAATAAAAGCAACAGTTTCTTGATCAGGAATGTTGAGTTAGTGATGGTCAGTGGTTCGTTGTCCTCGTGGTGAAGGTCAAACGGTTACAGTAACGAGACTGAGATCCTTCACTGGAACTATGTTGGTGTCGCTGCAATATTTTAACGTTTCAAACTTTATCCACATTTTTTAAGCATTTCATAGATTTAAATAATGGAATCAAATGATTTATTGAAAGGTTGAATTCGTTTTTATTGTATAGTTAATATTTTAATAATGATTAATAACACAATTTGATATTCTAATAATAAAATGTTGGTTTAATAGAGTCACCAGACAAAACCAACAGAGCACAGAGCAACTGATCCAACTTTCAGCCAATCATGTGACGATCACGTATTGTATTTATTTATAAATATAAATATAAATAAAGCTTCAATCTACAAATATTGATTATATAATAATATTGTTATATATATATATATATATATATATATATATATATACTGCATAAATGTATATATACTTGCAAAAGACAAATATTTGAATACAAAATGTTTTGAACATTCAATATTCTGTTGGCACTGATATACATTAATATAATACAAATGCTTAAGTATATATTTCACATCTGGTAAAAACGTGATTCAAAACGAATCATTGGGAAATAAAGGCACAATCATTCAAACATGGCCACCAGCAGACAGTACAAGCAGAGAATCTGAATTAGTTTAAAATCCTAAAGCGACACAAATTATTAGTAAATATGAGACGAAACTGTGATACGTTTGGTTCTGTCGTCTCAATGAGCTTTTCGTATACGTGGATCATTCAAGACTATTTGTGAGCGAGTGGATCAGTGCCATCAGAAGATTGAACGGTTGAAATTAAGATTTTTACATTTTTGAAACGTTTGTGATCATGATGGAAGAAAATCACAAATTCATTGAGAACATTTTCAAATGATTGAACTCAACTATTCGATAAAAAACGCTTAAAAAAATAACAACTTTAAAAAAAGGTTAATTCCACCATTTGATATTGTGATTGCACGGATCTACTGTCTATGTTTTAGACTTCTGACTAAACCACGTCCATATCTGAAGCACTGGTTTAACGAGGGTTTTTCAAGCTTCCTAGATTGGGTCATTTCTCAGTTTTCCAGTTTTATTAGTTTATATTGTATGGATTCGATCTGTTTTAGACTTTTGACTTCAACAAGTCTATTTCTGATCACTCCGATTTCCAGACTGCTGTCTTCACAAGGCGTACCTCCCAGTATAACCAGGTCTATTCTGGACGACCAGGATTACCAAGACTTCCTAAATCATAAGTCTATTTTGGGCTTACAGTTCACCAAGTGTCTTGCAAGGTGCGTTTCAGAGAACTTGGATTATCAGAGCTGTGTCTCAAATCGCATACTTGCGTACTAAAACCTAGTATTTTTAGTGCATAAGTGCGTCTCTATTCTTAGTATGTGAAATGTAGGCTTCCATACACACTAAATGAACACTAAAATGACCACAAAAGTGAGTTTGGAGTATGGATCGATGGACACTTTCTACACTAAACGGCTCGTTACGTCATATATATATATATATTTATATATATATACACACACATATACTTCCAGGTGTATTTTCAGCAGCAGTACTAGGATGACACGCCTTTGCTGCTGATACCGGCGTAAATATCTCGTCAATATTTCTCATATTTCTTGAAATCAAACGATGGCGATAGTGTTCCTACAGCTGCTTGAAACCATCCTTAAATAGTAGTAGAATCTGTGGAGAATTAGTTACTAGTTAGTACACTATCCTGATGCATACTAACCAGTGCACTCAGAGAAGTATGTGAGACACAGCTCAGGTGTCTTTCACACATCCTGCTGTGATTTTGTCTGTTTAACGTTTTTATTGAAAATGTATATTTTTTAATTCAAGTTGACAAAGTCGTTAGCATTAGTGCATTAGCCTTGATATTTAACACAGAATATTGGGAACTTAAAGCCTACGAAGTCTGTTGAAGACTTCTTTTCTGGCTGTAGTTTTTGACAATAAATAATACATTTTATTTAGAGGTTGTACATGAAACGAAAACAGCCAAGTATAAAAACACATTAAAACATAGTTAAAACACAATAATGAGGTGCAATAAACAGATGTGAATAAATCTTAAATTGTGATTTTAAATGATTCAATAATCCATGTTTAGAAACACTTTGTACGATAGTTTTGTCGGATTAGATTGTGTCCGTCACGTTAAACAGGGAAACGCTTGTATCCTCGTCTTGTCATTAACGAGCAACAACATACACGTTCGGTCCAAACATAATCTCCGGGGTGTTGTTGAGCTGAACTTGATGGCGTGAGGAGAGAACGCTGGCGCCGCTCGTCTCCAGTGTTCTGGGAGGCTCCACATTGTTGCTAACAAGGAGCGCAGACTTTGATATCCTTCAGTCTCCTCTCACTCCGCCGGCCTCGCTCACGGGTCACCGGAACATTGTCTGTGTGCTTTGACCTCTGACCCCCCTGGCTCCCAGGCGTTTGTAATCTCGCTGATCTCGGGCGCTCAGAGTAAACCGATCTGCGAAACGCTTGGGATTGGAAATGTTAGGACCTTCACGGGTGAGAACACATGGCGCCGGCGAACACATCCAGTCAGGACCGACTGTCACGTATCAACCTGGACTTTCAGATAAAATCCAAAATCAAGATCTGGGTCGAAGTTCTGTTGAGTCGGTCTGACAAGGGAACCACTGGAGTCTCTGGGAGGCACATTAAATAGTTCAGTAACTGGAAGTTATACTTCAAGAATAACTAGTCATTAAAAGATGATTAGATTTACATCTTTAGTACATTTTATATTTGTTTTCATTGTTGTGCAGCTCAGTCACATTGTTGTCTTCGACATCTTTTTTGTTTTTCGGGAACAATTCCTCTCAAGTGGAGGCTTCAGTATGAGACGTTACAAACTTCGTCGTGTTATCAACTTCATTGGCTCTCTGGGTCAAGGTGACCCACCTCCCTGGCTTCAATAAATGACCCTGACCCAGAGACAACCCAAGGGTTTGAGCAGTGAATTAGTTTTCGTTTAATAATTTAATTAACTTATTGTATATTGAAAGGTTGAATTGGTCTCTATTTAATTAAAAAAATAAATAATACAAATTAACTTCAACGTAAGAGTCTCGTCTCGTCTTCTTTTTTTTCTTATCCGGGTTCAGGCCTCCAGAAAATATTGAATTTACACAAATGAAAAAATATTGAATTCAGAAAATGTATTTTGGAATTAGAATGTCAACCTTCAATCATTCATCAAAGTTTCAATAAATTCATCATCAAATGAATCAAACAAATAATTAAATGCTTGAAATATAGAATTTCAATAACATTTTTCACTTCTATGGCAAAACCTTCAAACTCAAACGACGGTTGTTTGATTGTGTTTGACTTTTACATTCAAACTGACAGTGAAAAGCTTTTGCTACATGAAAAATATCTTTATTGAATCTTTTCAGAAACGTTCTCATTCGCCGTCTTCACATCCGTCATTCTCTCTCTGAGGATTCCATTCACACGAGTCACTGTCCTGTCGTCCAAAGATCCTTCCACGCGTCTGCTTGCACTTCACTCTTGTTCTCACGTTCCTCACCTTCTTCCGGGAGATTCTCCGTCTTGTGTTCTTCCCTTCAGATGGTTCACTTCTCCTTCGGGATGACGGCCATCAGATGGACAGCCTCGGCCGTGTAGGAGCAGGTCTTCCTCTGCTTCATCAGGTGACTCATGGTGATGAAGGGATGCACGAGAGCTTTGGATGGAGACACTCGTCTCTTGCTCTCCGGCTGCAGCATCCGTTTGAGGAGCGACAGGAACTCCATCCTGTCTTTATATTCAACGGTGTTTCTGAATTTATAGAAGAGCTGCACAGCCAGCTCCATGGTCAGCGGGCGATCCAGCGTGACCTTCTGAAGCTTCCTCTCGATTTTGCTGAGATGGAAGCATTCGCTGGCGAAGCGAAACATCCACTTCAGTGGACCGTTCTCCTTCTTGCTGAAGTACAAGCTGGTGTTCAGGCCCACGTCCAGGACCTTGTCTCTGGGCTGACCGAGCAGCTGGCAGATGACCTTTATCCTGTGGTTGCATCGTCCAGGGAATATGTTGAAGCCGAAATAGAGGAAGGCAAGAACACAGCCCAGCCCCCACATGTCTACAGCTTCAGATATCGGGAGACCCAACGTCACCTCAGGTGCGCGCAAGCTAGCGGGCTGCATGCTCATCCCAGTACGGACCTTTGACGTCGGGATTCCGTTCCCAAAGTCTATTAACTTCACCCTGTAGGGTTGGTCTTTGTGGTTGACGAGCATGATGTTGTCGGGTTTGACATCGGTGTGAAGGATGCCGATGCTCTTCAGGGCGTCCAGCGCCACCAGCAGCTGATGTGTAATGGGGCGGATTTCGTTGAGGCCCAGGGGTCTTTTCTTCAGTTGTCTCAACAAGTAGGACAAGCTTCTGTCCAGCATCTCGAAGACCAGGAAAGAATTCTTCTGGATTCCAAAAAAACTAATAAACCTCACTATGTTTTTCTTCTCCGGGTCGAGACTCTTGATGGCATCCAGAATCGACATCTCTCGGACCCCGTCTTTGCTGTCTCTGGTGGACTTGAAGATTTTTATTGCAACCATATCTTTGGATTTGGTATCCAAGCATTTGGCGACTCTGCCAAATTCTCCTTCTCCAATAAAGTCCATCACAAGGAATTGTGAGGACTTGACCCGGAGTACGTCGCCCTTCTTCAGCTCCGCTGGTGGTACCGCTGCAGAGGCGGCGTGTTTGCTGGACCAGAACATCACAGTATTCTTAAGCCATTTAGCTGGAGACAAACTGAAGCTGTGGCTGGGTTGTCTGTTCATTTAGGATTAAAGGAAGCTGAAAATGTCCCGAAGTGAATTACCATGATCTTTACCCCTCGGCGCTGTTGCATATATACTTTAAGGTTCATGATGTCATTGATGGTGTCTTTGTTGCTTCTCTTCTATGTTGGGACATCACAGTCCAACGCTGCCAGTCACGTTAAAAACTCGCCGAGTGCGTCAGAGTTTGATGGTTAATTCAAGGAAAAGCTGGAGGTTACAGAAGCTCAACAAAGTCAGGTGGAGGAATCATCACGACCTCTGAACTCTAATGCAAATCAATAATGAGGGATGATTTTTATTAGATTGTGTACTACTGATCTGTCCCAACGCTTTGGGTCAGTAGTAAACAATCCAATAAAAACAGCTCTGTTTGCAATTACAAAATTCCCTCTTCATATGAACACCAAACAGCTCATTGAGTTTTAGATCTTTTCAAAGATACTCTAGGAAACATCTTAAGACACTTTTATTTGTTCAGGCTTTTCCTTGATTTTCTGGAACTCCTGTGTTCGTCTCGGTGTTATCTTGACCTTTAAAGTATATATTTTATTCAATATTGTTTTGTTTGTTTAAACGCTTGTGACCCTGGTCTGGAAAAGCGCTTTATAAATACAAATGACTTGCTTACCCACAAGCTACATCCCCTCTGTCAGAGACTATGGTTCTCACTTGTAAAAGACACACAATGTCTTGGTTAGTTAAGGTAGAGATGCTGTGATCCAGGAGACACTTGCAATGATAACAGTTGAGCTCCCTCCGAGAAGAGTTTGAGATTTTGTCCAAGAATGAACAGAATGGTGAATCACCAGTAGGTTAAAAGAAAGTAAAAATCTTTAATGTATGATTTATGATGTATGTATCGTGGCGGCTAAATATACCAAACCCATCCATTGAGAAAACCATTTTTCCTCAAAGTTCACCTTTATGTCTGCACTCTGTTAACCTGGCAGGTGAGACTCTGAGGAATCTGAGGTGTTTTTTATGTGTTTTATGACGTGACTGAGCCTGTTCTAGTGAATTACAGCCACACATCAAAGTGTTAGATGGTTTATTTGGCAGAACACTCGTTTCTATACCCACACAACGCACACCTGCTCAGCTGTCACTGCGACACACAACCCACCACTCTCCAGCTGCTCTTCCTTCTTCTGAGTCCACGCCGCCCGACTTCCTCTTCAGCAACCCTGATCCAAGTCTGATCCAAGTCCTTCAGTATAAGATGCTCCACCTCGACTCACCTGGTCGACCACAGTATTCTCGACAAACACGCCACAAGCGACATCTTTTTATGCCTAAATGATTTTCTTTATGGTCTGAAAGAGTTTCTTTTAGCAAAACTGTACGTTGTACAAATACTTTTACTTTCCTATATGTTTAATGAGTTTCCAAATTCCTGTTGCAAGTATATACAGTGGTGAAGTGACTTTGGTTCATAAGGTAAAGGTGTGTAACACGGTTGACGGTGAGTCTGAACTTTATCTATTGTGTGGGTCGAGCACCAGAACATACTGTAATGACACCAGTTCAGGCCTGAAGAGTGAAAAGAAATGTAACCACAGACATTTACAAACATTTAAAATCTTAGTCACGTCAGAATCAGTGATTTTGAACATTCATTGCCTGGCAAAGCCTCTTATTTACACATCACATAGACAATTTTGCTACAAAACAATGAAAGAAATGAATAAAAAGTCTGTTTTAAAAGTTAAAGTCAAAGTCAAAAGTACAGGTATTAGAGGAAACTTAACCCATGATACCTATTCTTTGTCTACTGTAACATGGCCGCAAAATAAAGCGGTGTGTAATTCACCTGCACAGGTGAGAGGGAATGAAAGCACTGAGCTCTTGTGTTTGTTACGACGGCGTCTCTGGGTTCATCCAGTGGTCAAGGCTGGTTTAACTGAGACAAGTGTCTAATGGAAGACAAAACCAAGTATTCCCTTTGGAACTGAGAAATCTAAACGGCATTAATGCGTGTTTGATTGTGTTCCATAAAGTTGTATATAAGAAAACCCAGGGGGGGGCGCTAATCCGTGTCCAGAGACTGAAATCCACTGTCATAAGCTGCACTTGCTGCCCTTTATGAGGAAAATCTGAGTTCAGGTCACGGTCAATCCCTTCTGGCCAAAGATTCCAGCCTTTTATTATCATTTTGGAATCAAGGAAACTAAAGATTTTCCATGAAGAATTCATCTAAACTTGATATTTAAGTCAGTGGCAGTCTTGGTCAGTCTTACCCTTTATTTCCATTGATTAGTTAAAACGACTGCCCGACCCAGAGCTCACAGATGTAGACGGACCTACCACCTGCAGGTTTATGCTTAAATGTTAACATTTCTTGGACCGTCCGAAGAGGCCCGGAATGATCACTTAAATGTCAGTCAACAAACTTAACTCAAGAATTTGAATCTTTTGGACAAATTGTTCTTTCAAATTCCTTCAAGTTCCTTCTCGCCGCGACTTCAGCGTCGGAGTCGGTTCTACTCCGACCTTCTGCCGGCCTCGTGGTGCCCGTCAACTTTGGGATGTTGCTCAGTCGAGTATCGTTTCCGATATGTATGTCAAAAGTGTGTTGAGAGAATCCGCCGCTGATCATCACGGCATCGCCGCTGACCGCCGCCGACTCCTTCACCGTCTGGTCTGGATCCACGCCGTCCTCCCGCCCGTGGGACGTCTTGGCGGGCGAGATGTTTTTGTCTATCCCCGCTGGAATGGGTTTTTCTGGGACGACGTTCCTCCCACTGGAACTCTCGACAGAACTGTGGTCATCTGAGGAGCTGCAGGCGTCGTCCACTGGAATGATGGACATCAGGTGAACTGCTTCCTCCACGTAGGAGCAGGGCACGCTGTATTTTGACAAGTGTGTCACGGTTACAAAGGGGTGTGCGAGGGCTTCAGAGGGAGACACTCTGCGTTCACTATCTACCTGGAGCATCCATCTAAGGAGGCCCAGAAACTCCGTCTTGTCCTCCTGCTCGACTAAATCTTCCGTTTTATGGAATAGCTTCACAGCCACTTCCAGACTGTTGAACCCGTCCAATGTCATACTTCCAACCTTCGGGTCGATATCTGTCAGCTTGTGATACTCTTCAGGAAACAGAAGTCTCCACCTGGGCATGTAGTACTTCTGTTTGCTGAAGTATAAACTGGTGTTCAGAGCCGCGTCCAGCTGCTCGTCGCTGGGCTGACCGAGCAGCTGACGAATCACCTTCATCCTGTGGTAACATGATCCAGGAAACAGACTGAAGCCGAAGTATAGAAATGCCAAGACGCAGCCGAGACCCCACATGTCCACAGCCTCTGTTATTGGGAGACCCAGGGTCACCTCTGGAGCCCTGAACCCTGGAGGCTGCATTCTCATCCCAAGTTCCACTTTAGACATCGGAATTCCGTTACCAAAGTCGATGAGCTTGATCCTGAAGGGCAGGTCCTTGTGGTTGACCAGCATGATGTTGTCTGGTTTCACATCCGTGTGGAGGATCCCGATGCTTTTGAGGGCGTCCAGCGCCACCAGCAGTTGATGTGCGATTGGACGGATCTCGCTGAGTTTTAATGGCTTTTTCTTTCGTTCTCTCATCAGGGCAGATAAGCTCCGGTCCAGCATCTCGAACACGAGGTACGAGTTTTTCCGAATGGTTAAACTTTTGATAAACTTCACCAAGTTCTTTTTCTCGGGATCCAGACTCTTGATGGCATCCAGAACCATCAACTCTCTGATCTTGGTTTTGAAGTTGCATGTGGATTTGTAGATCTTGATGGCCACTATTTCTCGTGTTGTCAAATCCATACATTTAGCGATTCTGCCAAATATGCCCTCTCCAATGAAGTCCAGCACTTTGTACTGCGTGGACTTGACGTGGAACACATCCCCCTTCTTCACCTCGGGCGCTCCCTGGCGTGTTGAGATGGTGTTGGACACTGGCAGAGCCATTCCAATTATGTTGAAATACTTTTAGATCCCATTTTCAACGAGAGTTGAGGTTAACCAGAAAGTACGTGGACAGATTGTGTCTCAGCACTGACGCTTATATAAGTTCCAGGTAATATTGATGACATCAGAAATATTAATGAAAGGAGTTTATTGTTGCTTTGTTTCAAACGCTGAACTTGAACATATAATCATGAAGATAAAAGGGAGGTGATGATGTAACAAGACGAGACGGGACTGACCAGGTCACGCTGGTCCAGAGAACCATTAGTTCCTTTTCACTTCTGAACAGATATTCGTTGCTCTCAAGTCACTGACCACTCTGAGCCTCCGGCCGGGAGAGATCTGGTCTTAGGAACCTGGAGGTTTGATCTGTTCTGGAGGTCAGTCAGCTGTTGAATGATCACTCATCGTCAGGTCAGAGGTCACCTGCTCGCTGTGTTGAGCGATCAGAGGGTTCCAGGGTTGTTTCCGAGGACCGTTTAGATCCTTCTTCTCCAGCGGCACCAGATGACTCGCCAGGACCAGGTCTCTGAACTCCTGATAGGAGGCCACTCTTTGGCCGACAGCTCGGAGCTTGGCGTCGTTCTCTCGCTGGTACTTTTGTTCGGAGGTCACGGCGTTCTGCAGCTCCTTCTCCAGGGCGGAGAAGTCGATGACGTCAGACGGTGATCCTGACATTTCTAATCCGAGTGTGAGACACTTTTGATGGCGTCCCATGAACACTCTTGATTATGTACTCTTCAGTCTGAAGCAAGGATACTCTTGCTTTTATGAGTTATCTTACGTCATTGATGATGTCAAGGTTATTGATCAAAGGATCTTAGAAGAGTGACCGGGTGGACTTTAAGTACTACTTTAGTCTTTTGGGCTTTTAGAATGTTTTTCAATGGATTTCTCCAGTATTTGATGCCTGGTCTGTGTACGTATGGCTGTTATTGTTATTGTGAACACATGACAAAATCCTCACAACTCATGAGTAATGTCGACAAAAATGATTGAAGCTACAACTTCCTACATATCAATAAATAAATCAATAAATCAATAAAGTTTTACCTTACCTTATATTTGTCTGAAATGTTTTGACCAGGAATTAAAGCTGATGATTTAATTCAGCTTTTCGTAAGAATCCTCTATTGTCGTAATGCTGTTTCAATTAAACTTGTAATAGAACTTACTTTAACTTTCTTTTATAGAATTGCTTTCACTTTTATGTGTTAATTGCATTATATTCCGTTAGTAACTTGTGCCTCTTTTCATTTTGTGTGAAAATGTAATTGAATGACTTTTGTGCGACACACATTAATTGATTAACGTTGACAAACTTAAAATAATTCCTTATTTCAAAAGTCATGAAAGACTATTGGATATCGTCGTTTACAGCATGTGAGTATATATGTGATATATATATATATATATATATGATATATATATATATATATGTGATATATATATATATATATATCACATATATATATATATCACATATATATATATTTATATATATATATATATATATATATATATATATGTGATATACTAACACATGTCTGGGAGACCAGAGCGGTGGACGTACAGGACTGTGGCGACCCCTGACCTTATGAGACGTTCAAAGAACATGTCAATCAATATGTCCCCCTAAGCTGCCATCTTTCATGCAGTCGTCGTCTTCACTGTCAACGCGTATTTTTCACGTCTCTGAACGAAGGTGGCGAGCAAGTCGAACTCAAGTTATTTGTTTTTCCTCGCTCGTCCTAATAGTCCTCGGCTAATTGGTTTAAGAAAGTTTTGGTCCCTAATTGACAGCTGGTGTGTATAACAATGGTGGCATTAGCATACGTGAGAAAGTTCCTCAAAACGCTGGCGATGTGGAAACTCTTTGAAATCCTGAGTGATGACTTCATCATTAGGAAGCAGGTTGTCGTGGAGCAGTCGGTGTCACATGTTTGAGCAGCAGACAAGAAAGTTTGGCTGCTTTGTTTACGGCTGTTTCTCTCAGCTGGAGACTTTCTGGCTGAGAGATGATGAGAAGACGTCTCCACGGAGGGAAGGAGCCGAGATAAAGGGGGGAGAGTGACGGCTGTCAGGAGAAGAGGGGGGACCCGGAGCTCCCGGGCAGCAGTGTGTGAGATCCGCGGCCCCCGAGGCCTTCGCTCGGGTCTCGTGAATGGATGCCCGGGCGAGGAGCTGGGAACAGGTTAGGAGGGGACGGGAGGGTCCTGACCCTCGTCCAGCGTCTGCTTCGGCAGCTTTGAGACGCAACATATTTATTTGTTGAAGCTCTGAAGAGAGGAGGCGGAGCGGCTGTCAGAAGAAAGTCATCGTCCTGCTGACGGCTTCATCTGAAGCGTGACAGCTGGACAATGACGCCGCGGGGGTCAGCTCTGGACGCAGGACCGTCTCATGGAGCTCAGGGGTGCTCAGGGTGCTCAGGGTGCTCAGGGTGCTCAGGGGTGCTCAGGGTGCTCAGGGTGCTCAGGGTGCTCAGGGTGCTCAGGGGTGCTCAGGGTGCTCAGGGGTGCTCAGGGGTGCTCAGGGTGCTCAGGGTGCTCAGGGTGCTCAGGGGTGCTCAGGGTGCTCAGGGTGCTCAGGGTGCTCAGGGTGCTCAGGGTGCTCAGGGGTGCTCAGGGTGCTCAGGGTGCTCAGGGGTGCGGGCCAGGGTGCTCAGGGTGCTCAGGGGTGCTCAGGGTGCTCAGGGTGCTCAGGGGTGCTCAGGGGTGCTCAGGGGTGCTCCTCTCTTTGTGGCCCCGATCCAACAGTCGCGTGTGAAAGTATGTGTAGGAAGTGTAAACATGTTTGTACCAAACTACACGTTCATGTCTCCAGAGCCTGTCAAAGATCCAGGAAACCCTTGAACATAATGTCTCTATTCGCCAGTTTTGATTAGGATTAAAGGATTGGAATAATGTATATTAGCTTTTATATATATATATTTTATTATATTAGTATATATTTGTCATAATCTGGGAAAATCAGCATTAATTCTTGTTTTAAACCCCCTTTATTTAGCATAAAACATCAGTTCAATGAAAGTTGAAGATGATTCATTTACTTTAAACCTCTTTATTCTTCGACGTACAACTGGTTGAAACACAATTGTTGGACCTAAAGAGTCATAAACTTGGAGCCTTCAAGAAGATCTACCGTTTTGAAGGACAAACTTTTTCATTACGACGCTCGACACAAGCCTGCGTCACAAACCAAGAGACACAAAAAACTTCTACAACATCTGAGACGAACCCCAACTGATGATGAATGATGGACTCCTGCTTCTAGCACCTCAAGCATCCTGTGTTCTTTACTCACACATACAACAATCTCACCACTTCCACCTTCGTAACATTTCAAAAATCACTTCCTTCCTTTGATGCTGCTGAGAAGCTTCTGTTGCCTCCAGACTACAGTCTCTTCTGTCAGGAAGTTCAACACGTCTCTCAGGACTGCTGTGACCAAGACGTTTCTACTTCCTCTTCACACTGTGTTTACATTTCAAATCCAACTCTTCTTACTTTTAGATAAAGCCTATAGTTGGACTGAACCAGCTGTTCTGTTCTAGTCTTAGATCGCTGGAGGAGGGATTTTAGATACTGAGCCCCTTATCTCTGATTCCTTCTTTCCTTCATTCTGTTCATCTCTTGTTTGCACACTTGTCTTCTCTCCTGGAGCTCCAGGCTCTGCTGGATCCAGGATCTCCAACACATTTCTCTCCTCTTTTCTCTCACTGTATCCTCCCCCCTCTCCCCCCCCCTTTTTTTCTCCTTTCTCTCCCCTCCTTTTTTTTTTTTTTTTTTCCCTCTTCTCCTCTTTTCTCTCTCTGTATCCTCCCTCACTCTTCTCTCCTCTTTTCTCTCACTGTATCCTCCCTCACTCTTCTCTCCTCTTTTCTCTCCTGTATCCTCCTACTTTCTCTCTCTTTTCTCTCTCTGTATCCTCCCTCACTCTTCTCTCCTCTTTTCTCTCTCTGTATCCTCCTTCTCTCACTTCTCTCCTCTTTTCTCTCTCTCTGTATCCTCCCTCACTCTTCTCTCCTCTTTTCTCTCACTGTATCCTCCCTCACTCTTCTCTCTTCTTTTCTCTCTCTGTATCCTCCTTCACTCTTCTCTCCTCTTTTCTCTCTCTTTCTCTCACTGTATCCTCCCTCACTCTTCTCTCCTCTTTTCTCTCTCTGTATCCTCCTTCACTCTTCTCTCCTCTTTTCTCTCTCTGTATCCTCCTCTCACTCTTCTCTCTTCTTTTCTCTCACTGTATCCTCCCTCACTCTTCTCTCTTCTTTTCTCTCACTGTATCCTCCCCTCACTCTTCTCTCCTCTTTTCTCTCACTGTATCCTCCCTCACTCTTCTCTCCTCTTTTCTCTCACTGTATCCTCCCTCCTCTCTCTTCTCTCTTCTTTTCTCTCACTGTATCCTCCCTCACTCTTCTCTCCTCTTTTCTCTCACTGTATCCTCCCTCACTCTTCTCTCCTCTTTTCTCTCACTGTATCCTCCCTCCCTCTTCTCTCCAACCCTCTGTCATGTTTAGAATGAAACAAACATGTACATTTTCTTGCTGGTTCTCACAGATCCTGCACCGACACTGCAAACACACTTTGTTTTGACAGCACAGACTGTTGCGTCCTCGCGTTCACAGATCACAAAGATCGTGTCCTTAAAAACCGAACTTAACAGAGCCACGTCAAAGGTTGTTGGTCGTGACTGGAACGACAGAGTCTCCTCTGGACTTCTAGTAACATGCGTGACGTGATGGCTGCAGACAGAAGGCCAAACAGTGCAGGTCACACTTCTCAGCGACCAGGCGCCGACGTCTGGGCTGCAGATATCCATCTCGCACCTGAGTCACGTTTCACGGAGGGTCAGCCATCGCACACATTTCCACGGTTCACTTTTTACAGCCGTGTTCATGTTCCCCGAGGACAACAGCGCCACAGAATATCTTTGTCTGCTCGTGTTGAGACTTTAAACATCATTTTTGTCTTGTTTTATTAATACAATTATAAACTGAAATGATACATAGATTTACCACCTAACCCAACAGGAAGAACTTTCTCTCAGTGTAAATAATGAATGAAAGAAGAAATACATTAAAAAGTTATCTTTTCAAGGTCATATTACAAGTCGTAACTTTCACCGATTGACCAGTTGTTGGTCTTTGAACATCTTCCAGTTCAATTCAATATCATGTTCGGCCTTCATGAATCAAAATGATCTGTTTTTCTTCCTTGAAATGGTGAAAGAAAATCTGTGCAACCTGTCATCCAAAAGAAGTTTTGTCATTTTTAAAGTTCATTTTAGTATTTTTCACACTCCCATGTTTACGGATCAAATGAAGAATGTTTCCAACTATATCCAGGTGACATAATTGTTTCCACTTTAACATTTATGATTGACATTCTGAGACAGTCAGTGTTCAGGTGTGTGTGGCTGATGCTAGAACTTAAAACATTCCTGAACTGAAACTAAACTCATATTTATTTATGATAGTTTTGACTCAAACATGTGAAACAAACACTAAACAACGAGTAACATCTGGTTCCAACTCCAATAAAACCACTTTCAGACTCTCTTAACTCACTCCACACTCTTCCACTCCCTCTCAGAGAACTCATCCTTGAATCTACCCGTCCATGTTAAACAGTTTGTCACAAAACAAATCACATTTTTCTTAATAAATCTTCCAGTCCTGACTTCAAGAGTCCCTGGAGAACATCACCTGGTCAGCTGACGACAGGGTCAATGTTGGGTCTCTGCTCTCTTTGTCAGTGTCTCCATAAAGAAGGGGTGACTCTCTGTTATACAGTGGAACTAAAGAGCAGACCCCACCCCCCAATCCACTCCCCCCCCTCACTCCCAGCCTCCCCTGCTGCTGTTGTTGGGGTGGTCTCGGTGCTGTCACAGAGCTGCCGCCGCCCCACCCCTTCACTCTCTGAGGTGTCACCAGATTACTGAGGCAGCGCTGACGTCTCTATCAGGCTGACCCGACACGCTGACCCCACCCGTACCCCCCCCCCCGACACTCCAGGATCCATCACGCTCAGCCCGAGTCGCTCACCGTTACACATGGAGAGAGTGGGGGAGGGAGACAAAAGAGAATAGTGAGAATATAGATGCTCGTGGAGGGTCTGCTGTGATCCGGGAGGCTCGCTTTCCAGGAACACTTGAACTCACCGCAAACCTGAGAGACGTTCAGGGACACGTTGCCGTCTTTGTAAAAGTCATTGTCCATGAACATGTCTTCTGAAAGGTCCCCGTCATGGCACGGCAGAACCTGATGGATGTTGAGAAGGTTAGGTCGCCACTTGATGAAGTCTTCTTCACTCCCTTGTGTTTGATGTTTGAAAGCAAGAGAATTTATAGATGATGGATGGATGGATGATGGATGGATGATGGATGGATGGATGGATGGATGGATGGATGGAGGAGAGGAGGGAGGAGGGAGGGAGGGAGGGAGGGGAGGGGGAAGGGAGGATGGATGATGGGATATGGATGGGATGGATGGATGGATGGATGGATGGATGGATGGATGGTTGGATGGATGGATGGATGGATGGATAGATGAATGGGTGGATGGATGGATGGATGGATGGATGGGTGGATGGATGGATGGATAGATGAATGGGTGGATGGATGGATGGTTGGATGGATGGATGGATGGATGGATGGATCCCTCGAAGGAGAAGTTCTGTTGTCCATCAGCAATAACACATCAATCCACACAAACATCCATACATGCATTTACAAACAATCAAAAAAAAATACACAAATACAATAAATAAATACATACAAAACATACAAAGAAACACAGTTCAAAAGCTACCAACAAAGTATAAAAGAGTACATACATACACACCTGCTGGGTTTTTTGAACAGAATTCAATGAGAACAAAATTCAATGAGAACAAAATTCAATGAAGACAAAATTCAAGGAGAACAAAATTCAACAAAAATGTCTCAAACACATTTAATTTAAGAGC
This sequence comes from Callionymus lyra, assembly GCA_016630915.1. Lineage (NCBI taxonomy): Eukaryota > Metazoa > Chordata > Actinopteri > Syngnathiformes > Callionymidae > Callionymus > Callionymus lyra. The sequence continues at coordinate 227,772 of JACEEU010000690.1, forward strand.
AGATATTCAAAGACATGGTTTTCTTCAGAGTAAAATTCTTTCGACGTTTGTCGCCACATGATACGAACGGAGCAGGTGATCATGGGTGTGTTTTGAGTGTCGTACGAGATGATGGATCTAAACATCGGAGCTGATACCCAGAGATGATGCTCAACCATCGTAGCTTCTCCAACCTGAAGGAACCCCCAGTGATCAAGTGTTTACCTCGGACGGTGCTGGGGGTACGAGGGAGGAAGACCCTCTTGTGCTGAACATCAATAAGAATCTAATAACACCACAGATTATTTCACAAGATGGCGCCTGTTACCATAGTGATGCCAAAACGTTGTACTGGTTGTTTATTTGGTTGATTAAATGATTTGTAATCCTGCAACATTATTGGATGTTCAGGTATGTTTCAGGACGGGGACCGGGGGGGGGGTCCCTTCTTGTTGGCATTAAAGATTTGGGATTTTCTCTGGTAAAATGCTCCTCTTGATCAAGTCCCTCTATTGACTCAAAGTCTCAGAGGGGGATCAGAGACGCTTTATCTCAGCCGTCACTGTGAAGTCTGTCCTCCCTTGAGACCGGCGAGCAAGGCATCGCCTCGTCCGAACCGACGACGCCGCGACACTGGCTCATTGTCTCGACACGGTGTCTCTGGACCAGCTCTGGTGTCTGTGGACCGCCGGGGACCAACGGGAGGGAGACCGGAGGGTGGGATCTAGGGGGGAACACAGGGAGGCCACCGAGCGATTTAGAAGAGAGGCGCCCCCTTTCTTAGACCGGCGCAAAGTCCTCTCTCCCCGGGCTGACCTCCGTTCTCCACCTCTGCCTAATAAAGGCTGGGCCCTGGTCATTATTTTGGGCAGATGGAGCCGGGGCCGGCGCTGAAAGGAGCCGGTGTCACTCCAGAGGAGAGGACGGTCGCGATGACAGAAGAAAAAAGCGAATCAGAGAAAAGATCAAAAGCAGGCGCTCGCCTTTCACAGGCTTGAAAGCGCCAAAGAGGATAAGGAGCGATCAGGCCGGGGTCTCCTGTCCTCTCTGGCAATTAGACTCAGCTGATGGAGAGAAAGGCGTGAATGGCAGGGTTCAAGGCCCTCTCCGCGGCTCACACAACGGGTAGGACTTCGTTCCCCGACGCCTCCTTTATCCGGGCCTCCTTTCAGAGTGTCACAAATGCAGCTGAGATATCTCTCCGAAAAGACGAGCACAATCCCTGATGCCAGACCTTCATCACGGTGGCTGATGAGATTGAGAGTGGGGGGCTCGAGGGGGGGCGGACACACACCAACACATTCTTGGTCTCTTGGTACAGGCCGTGAAGCCGTGAAGCCGTGAAGCCGCGAGGCGTGTTGAGTCAACGGTCCGTGATCACAGCGGGTTTAAGGAAATCCAGGAGTCACAGAGTCTCGTGTCGGGACGTTTAACACCTGCTGCTCACAATCTGAAGTACTGACCCCCTTAGACCGGACCTGGAGGACGACTCCAGGTCCTGATGCATGACTCAAAGGGAAGCACAAGGTCAGAGCTGTGGCTAATAAAGTTTTATTCAAGATCCAACAATATACTTTAACAATAAACGACTTTGCTGCTCCAAGTATGAAGTCACTCGTTCGACTCGTAGATGTTTATTTATCTTCTGCTGTCTCTGCGTCTTAAGAACTCTTGTGTGAAAGTTACACCATACTCTTGACGTGGACTCATTCTTCTGGAAACATCTCTTTCTTGGTGTCTACACCGAAGCTGTCTGTTTTTGAACCATGGGAGGAAACCGGAGTGCTCGGAGTAAACCCACACGAGCTCACCTGGAGACACTGATCGATCAGAGCTGAGTCTCATGAAGTCCATTCAACACTTGAGTGAAAGTTCAGGAGAGACTCGGAGCAGATCCACTGGTCAGACCCAGAGTCTTCCAAGTGACCTTGGACACTCAAGGTCAACGGACGTTAGAACTCAGGCGTAACATGAATTCCAAACCTGGAGGTGCTGATCCTCATCGCAGTGAGTTCCTGTCGTCGTGAGCGAAGGCGTCCGTGACGTCAGACGAGCTTCAGGGTCCCCTCAGAGTCTCCTGGTGACTCGTCCCTCGGGGGCTTATTAGCGTCCTCTGCATATGCACGAGCGACAGACCGTCGATCATCCTCACTGAGGGACGCTCTTCTTAAACAGCTTGTCAAGGGAATCGCACCGGGGACCTCAATTACGCCGAATTTGGGTCACACAAATTACATTTGGTGTATATTTACCTGTCGAAGATGCTGGAGGTCCTGCAGGAGTCGCACATCTGCTCCACACTGGCCAGTTGGAGGGTCAACACTCGTGCACACGCACACGTGCACATGCACACACACATGCATACTCACTTATAATAATAACAATTACTAATTTAGCACACACTCACTTCACAACAGACACACACATAAATACACACACATGCACTCACATTACATACGTACAAACACACACATCACATATGTGCAGACACACAAACATCTCACACACACACTCGCTTCACAACACACACACACTCATGTGCATAAACACACGTCCCACCTTACTCACATACAAACATGCACACGCACACACATCACACCAGACACACACACTCACTTCACAACATGCACACACATTACATATGTACGAACACACACATCACATATTTGCAGACACACAAACATCGTACACACACACATACAGACACTCGCTTCACAACACACACACACACTGCATAAACACACATCCCACCTTACTCGCATACAAACATGCACACGCACATTCATCACACCTGACACACACACTCGGTTCAAAACAGACACACACATTACATACGTACAAACACACATCACGTATAAGTGCAGACACACAAACATTACACCAGACACACAAACGTTACACCTTACACACGCACACACATCACATCAGACACATTTATTTACAGTATATGTGCATACACACACACATACACACACCTGCTCCACAACACACACACACACACACATCACACCTTACTCGCATACAAACATGCACACGCACATGCATCACACCAGACACACACACTTCACAACAGACACACTTACATACAGTATCATACATACACACAAGCATCACACCAGGCACACACACTTCACAACAGACACACTTACATACAGTATCATACATACCACAGCATCACACCCCCCACTTCACCGACACCTTACTCAGTATCTACTACCCCTCACACCAGACCCCACTTCACAACAACACACTTACATACAGTATCATACATACACACAAGCATCACACCAGACACACACACTTCACAACAGACACACTTACATACAGTATCATACATACACACAAACATCACACCAGGCACACACACTTCACAACAGACACACTTACATACAGTATCATACATACACACAAGCATCACACCAGACACACACATCACGTCTCAAACACAGCACACACACACACCACTGGTATGCATTACACCTGACACACGGACACACACGGACACACACGGACACACACGGTGGTCTCAGAGCTGTATCAACACAACTGAGCGACATAAATACCCATTAGTGACAGAACAGACACAACTTTGTTCCTCCAGCCATGAAAACACTCATTGTGTCGTTTCTACTCTTTATTTTGACTTCAAGATACTTTTATCAAGTAGTAAACTCACAAAAGTACTTCTTTAGATCATGTGACACAACATTCCATTCAGACCTACAAGAAAAGTTGAGTCTCCGCCCGGCCTGCACTCTCTTCTTCACCTCCTCCATCTCCGTCCATCACTAACGCTTGATGTGTTTTCTCTCCTTCACTCTGGTTCTTCCGTGGACACGAGGAGAAGATGGTTCTGTGTCGAGCAGACGTTCACATGAAGTTCTTGTTCATATGTCAGGATCAGCAGGTGCTGAGGGGGGGTCTGTCAGTCTGGGGCGTCAGCTGTTGCTGGCCTCAGGCGCTCAGGGGGGGGTTTGAAGTCGGGGGTGCAACGACATTGCTGCAGAGCCTCCAGGCATCCACTGTGATGTACCTGAAGGACCACCACTGAGGGGGGCCGTGATGAAGTGAGTCTGTTAGTCTAGTCTGTTAGGATGACGATGATGATGGTGATGATGATGATGATGATGATGATGATGATGAAGGTGATGAAGATGATGATGAAGATGATGATGAAGATGATGATGATGAAGATGATGATGAAGATGATGATGATGAAGATGATGAAGATGAAGATGATGATGAAGGTGATGATGATGAAGGTGATGATGATGATGAAGATGATGTGAAGATGATGATGATGAAGATGATGATGATGATGAAGATGATGATGATGAAGAAGATGTGAAGATGATGAATATGATAATGATGATGATGAAGATAATGATGAAGATGTGAAGATGATGATGAAGATGATGATGAAGATGTGAAGATGATGATGAATATGATAATGATGATGATGAAGATAATGATGAAGATGTGAATATGATGATGAAGATGATGATGATGAAGATGATGATGAAGATGATGAAGATGATGTGAAGATGATGATGATGAAGATGATGATGAATATGATAATGAATATGATAATGAATATGATAATGAATATGATGAAGATGATGATGAAGATGTGAAGATGATGATGATGATGAAGATGATGTGAAGATGATGATGAAGATGATGATGATGAAGATGATGATGACTATGATAATGAATATGATAATGAATATGATGAAGATGATGATGAAGATGATGATGAAGATGATGATGAATATGATGAAGATGATGATGAAGATGTGAAGATGATGATGAAGATGATGATGAAGATGATAAAGGTGAAGATGGTGATGAAGATGATGATGATGATAAAGGTGAAGATGATGATGAAGATAATAATAATAATAATAATCTCTATTTATATAGCGCCTTTCTAGACCAGGGTCACAAAGCGCTTTGACAGCCATTCACACATGATGATAAAGGTGAAGATGGTGATGATGATGATGATGAAGGGCGTGAAGATGATGATGAAGATGATGAAGGTGATGAAGATGATGATGATCATGACGATGATGATGATGATGATGATGAAGATGGTGATGATGATGAAGGGCGTGAAGATGATGATGAAGATGATGAAGGTGATGAAGATGATGATGATGATGAAGATAATGATGATAAAGGTGAAGATGGTGATGAAGATGATGATGATAAAGGTGAAGATGGTGATGAAGATGATGATGATCAAGGTGATGAAGATGATGACGATGATGATGATGAAGATGATGATGATCAAGGTGATGAAGATGATGATGATGATGATGATGAAGTGATGATGATGATGATGATGAAGGTGATGATGGCGATGATGACGATGATGATGATGATGAAGATGATGATGAAGATGATGAAGGGCGTGAGGATGATGAAGGTGATGGAGATGATGACGATGATGACGATGATGAAGGTGATGAAGATGATGATGATGATGATGATGAGGAAGATGATGATGATGAAGGAAATGAAGGTGATGATGATGATGATGAAGATGATGATGATGATGATGATGATGATGATGAAGTGACGATGAGGATGATGATGATGACGATGAAGGGCGTGAAGATGATGAAGGTGATGAAGGTGATGATGATAATGATGATGAAGATGATGGTGATGAAGGTGATGATGATGATGATGACACAATATCTAGTGTAAGTTAAAATGTTGAGGTTGTTTGTGTGTTTTGTGTAAAGGTTGGTTCAGCGGAAGGTCATCTAAAGGTCATCTGAAGGTCATAGACTATTTGTTGTCATTAAAGTTCTGTTTTTCTAACGTGTTCAGAGAAACGTTATCGTTTTACACATTAATTACAGCTGGAATTATGAATGGAATTATGAAGCTGGACTCACTGGTGACAGTTGCTGAGAGGATATCATTGAACAAACTACTTCCATCATGATGATGACAGTCATCCCTCTGAACACTGTCATCAGTGAGCAGAGAAGCAGAATGAGTGCCACGAATGCTCCTACCCAGGTGCAAAACAAATAGACTCAGGGACTCATTCATCCCTCGGGCTATTAAATTGTACAATTCTGAGTTCGGGGGCAGGAGTGGAGTGAGAGTATCTGGATGTCTGTCCATGTTAGTCTTTGTATCTTTGTCTTTGTTGTTTTTTCTTTCCTTGACCTATGTTCTTTGTCTTTGTCTTTAGACTTAGATTGTGTCATCTTGTTCTTCCTCTTTATGTTCTTCTTATTTTATTTTTTATGTATTATTTTTTATTGTTTATGAAAAATTGCTGGCTATTGTAAAAAAACAATTTCCCAAAGGAGACCTCCTGAGGGATCAATAAAGTTTTACCTTACCTTACCTTACCTTAAAAAACAAGTGTTTCTACTGAGTCGTCTTCTGGAGAAACATGTGATGAATATATTTATGTTATACATGTTTCACTTGAGTATGTTTTACTGAGTCACAGTTACACCTTTATCAGCCTCTTGTATTAACACACATGCACACACACACTCACACACACACACTCACACACACTCACGCACACACACACGCACACACACACGGGTCTAACAAGTCTTCAGAGACTCCTGCTCATCATCCGGGGCCACATTAGTCGACGCCTGCACCAGATTTTACTTGGTAATTCTCCGCTGCTCCATATTCATGCTCGTCAGATTGAGACGTCCTTGTAGTGTCCTTGACGGTTATTAATGTCTGGTCCACTTCAGCAGGTTCCTGCACACGCTTGTCTTCGCATCCGGAGATCCAGCGCCACCTAGAGGTGAAGACTTTTCAATGGACTCTAACTCTTGATGAGCTTTAATAAAAACGACTTTAATTGATCAAAGTTTTAAAATACTTGTTGAATCCAAAACACTCGACTGAAGTTTCATTAAATATCCTTTATTATCAAATATAAAAGTGACAGGAAAGGATGATGCAGCGAAAGTTGACTTTTGTCAAATAAATGGATGAAATCACTTAAAAAGGTAAAATTAAATTCTTGATAAACAAAAATGTATCTGTGGTCACATGACCGCTGTGGTTGGTACAAGGTCAAAAGGTCATGGGATCGTGTTGACAGAAGCTTCATGCGTCATGTGACCTCTGGCGTGGTTCTGGACCGGCACGTTTGACTCCCCGAAACTGTACGTGGGCCGCCGAGTGACTGACGCGCAGCACGACCGGATCGGACCGGTTCTGTCTAATTGGAGCCGGTGAGCGTCTCTTGTTTGTGAACAACAGAGGCGTCTGCGGCGCTATCTGGCGAGCTGCAGGCTCTCGCGCCGCCGAGGCGAGGTCGCGCGGGTCCTTCGGCTCGCGGCGACACCCGAGGGCCCGCCGGCGCAGCGGGGGGTCCGGGTGCCGGTGAGGTCTCTGCGGCGCCGCTGCATGAAAGCCTAATGAGGGGGAGGACGAGGACGAGCGGCGCCGAGGATGAAAGACGCCGCCGCGCTCGCGGACATTTGTTGTTGTTGCAAACAAGCAGCGCCGGCGTCTTCGCGGACGCCTCATGAATAAATCAAGTCCCGGACCACGTGAGCGGCCCGGAGAAGACCAGAACCGCCGGCTACAAACCACCGACTTTTTTAACACGGAAAGTTGCTTTAGAAACAGTTTCACCAACACAAGAGTCCAAGAGCGGGAGGGATGAGGATCAGCGACGCTCAAAGAGCGGGACAGGACCTCTGAGTCCATGGTTCTCAAACCCGGTGGACTGACCACACAGATCCTGGTCTCTCAGGTCCTCTGTCCTGCCTGAGGCGACCCCTGGAGTACCGGGAGGAGAACCTGGAGCTCGGGCGTCCGTCAGAGACGTGGAGCGAAGGAGGAGAATAAACGTGGTTCATGTTTGAGTTCCGGGTCAGCAGGAGAGGAGACCTCAGACCGTGAGCATCTCTACGCCACTTTCTTCTTCCTGCTTCCTCTCAGCTCCGAGAACTGGACCTGCACACACGGTCCAGATCAAGTTCTCAGTCGTTATCAAGTTTCGGGTTTGATTGACATGTGGACATCGATGATTCTGAAGAGCCTCTAAAAGTATTTTATACTAACATGTTCTACACATGTTTTTATAGTGTGTGTGAACTTTCCAGTAAACGTTGTGAAGAGAACATGTAGATGCAGTGACAGGAGTCGCCTGAGGGTGTCAGCAGAGAGCACAGTGCTAGAAGAAGCTCTTGACAGACTCAAGTATGTTTGTTACTCTTGTTTAGACATGCTAACGTGCTAACACTAGAGCAGCATCTGGACCACGTGACTCAATGTTGTGTTGACGACACTTGAACACAACACGGATGCGTTCAGGGAACGTGGTGAAGTGTGGGAACGTCGGACCTCCAGAGCCTCGTCAACACCGGCAGGATTAGCGTTAATTACACGTGGGGTTCCGGGCTGATCCGGGCTTACCTTCTGCACGTCTGACGGGACCCTGGACAGGAAGTCGAGCAGCTCGTTGTTGTCGATGCTGTACGGGTTCCTCAGCTTCTTGGTGAACTTATTGACGCCTGCAGCACATCAACGTGTCATTAGCAGCAGTTTACACACAAACACACAGTCACGTGTGTGTGTGTCTACATCAGTGTGTGTCAGTGTCGTCACAATGTTCAGCTTTGTTTCACTGCTTTTCTCAGGAATTTAATTCCTTGAACTCCAAAAATCTTTCCTGAAGGATCTTTGAGATGGTTGAACGTGAAGATAGGCAGCTGTCACTCAAACTCACCCCACAGCAGCACGATGTAGCGAACAGACACGTAGTAAGAAACAACCGTCACCACCAGCAGCACCAGCAGAGCCAGAGCTGACAGGAACGGAACCGACCAGTTGAAGGTGCTGGAAGAATGAAGTCAACATCCTCATCATCACCTTTATCACCATCATCATCAACATCTTCTTCATAATTATCTTCAACATCTTCATCCTCATCATCATCATCTTTATCACCATCATCATCAACATCATCTTCAACATCTTCATCATCTTCAACATCTTCATCATCTTTATCATCATCATCATCTTCAACATCTTCATCATCATCATCATCTTCAACATCTTCATCATCTTCAACATCTTCATCATCATCGTCATCATCATCATCTTCAACATCTTCATCATCATCTTCAACATCTTCATCTTCATCATCATCATCATCATCTTCAACATCTTCATCATCATCATCTTCAACATCTTCATCATCATCTTTATCATCATCATCATCTTCAACATCTTCATCATCATCATCATCTTCAACATCTTCAACATCTTCATCATCATCATCTTCAACATCTTCATCTTCAACATCTTCATCATCATCATCTTCAACATCTTCATCATCATCTTCATCATCATCGTCATCTTCAACATCTTCATCATCATCATCATCTTCAACATCATCTTAATCATCATCTTCAACATCTTCATCATCATCTTCATCATCATCATCTTCATCATCATCTTCATCATCATCATCATCATCTTCATCAACCTCTTCATCATTATTGTCTTCATCAACATCGTCATCATCTTCATCATCATCTTCAACATCTTCATCATCATCATCATCATCTTCAACATCTTCATCATCTTCAACATCATCATCATCATCAACATCTTCTTCATAATCATCTTCAACATCGTCATCATCTTCATCATCATCATCTTCATCATCAATCTTTCATCTTCTCACTTCTTGATTCTCTCTCCAAAACATGCGATCTGGTCTAGAAGGTTCTGCAGGGTGATGATGTTGTCCTGGATCTTGTGGAACTTCTCCACCAGCCCTTTCTTCTCTGACTCCTACACACGCAGACACACACACACAAACACAAACACACACTATTGGTTATTAGCATAAAGAAGTGTCATACGAGGACGAGGTTAGAAGTAGACGAGGGAGGACGTGCACGTATGATGAAGACATCCAGACCAGCTGAAGGTCTCATGCCAATGCTGGAGATGTAAGAATCAGAAATGTTGTTATAATTATTCCTGTTATGGTTCAAATGTCATCACATCCTGAGAGGTCAAGACGTGGAGATGTTGGAGAGTGTGAGGAGCATTGATGGTCTCAGGCCAGTGTGGCTTCAGTCGAGGAGAGAAACTTCACACGACCTCTTGATGACCTTCACCGTCTCAGGACAGGCTGGTGTCAGAGTGGTCAATGGTCTCAAGGGTTTGCCTCGTGGGTCATGTGGTCTTTGAGGGCGGGACACGCCCCCCGATTAGTATATGGACGTCATGTGACGTCTCCATTAACGCACCTTCTCGTCCTCGTCCTCCTCGTCCTCCAGGTCCAGGTTGTCCTGCCGGAGAAGAAGAAGAAGAAGAGTTCACCTCAACAGTCTCAGACAGACCCGGAGGTCGAGGTGACAACCTTTCTATATGACTGAATTCAGCTTAAAAATAAACAATTTTTTAAAAATAAAAACAGTGTTTCATCATTTGAAAGGTCAAACTCAATATTGTGATGAACTTATTCACCAACATACAAGAACTTTGACTTTGCAAGGAAACACTGCAGTAACACGCGTCTCCTGAGGGTGGCAGCAGAGAGCGCAGCACTAGAAGAAGCTCTGACTCACCAGGTCTTGACAGACTCGCCCGGAGCGGATCTGCAGGTAGTTCCAGCTGATGAGGAGGACCAGGGTCAGAGGCAGCATGTAGAACTCCCAGAACCAGACGCAGAGCAGGAACAGCTGCAAGAGGTCACATGGTCAGAGTCTGGTCACGTGACGACCACTGACCACTGCAGCACATGGAACCATCTCCTCACAGACGTGATCATGTGCCAACACTGAGGGAATTGAACCAGCAGCCCCTAAAGAGAAGAGTCTGGACCTGCTACTGCTGGAACATGTGGTCAGTCTGAGGAGAAACTCTTCATCTTCATCATCTTTACATTGTCTTCAACATCATCTTCATCATCTTCATCTTTACATCTTCATCATCTTTATCATCTTCATCTTCATCATCATCATCATCATCTTCATCATCATCTTCATCTTTACATCTTCATCATCTTTATCATCTTCATCATGATCATCATCATCTTCAACATCATCTTCATCTTTCATCTTCATCATCTTATCTTCATCATCATCATCTTCATCTTTACATCTTCATCTTCACATCTTCATCATCTTTACATCGTCTTCAACATCATCTTCATCTTTACATCTTCATCATCATCTTCATCATTATCATCTTCATCATCATCATCATCATCTTCATCATCATCTTCTTCATCATCTTCATCTTCACATCTTCATCATCATCATCTTTACATCGTCATCATCTTCATCATCATCATCATCTTTACATCGTCATCATCTTCATCATCTTTCATCATCATCATCTTCATCATCTTCACATCTTCATCATCTTTACATCGTCTTCAACATCATCTTCATCTTTACATCTTCATCATCATCTTTACATCGTCATCATCTTCATCATCATCATCATCTTCATCATCATCTTTCATCTTCATCATCATCATCTTCATCATCATCTTCATCTATCATCATCTTCATCATCTCATCATCATCTTCATCATCATCTTCATCATCATCTTTATCATCATCATCATCTTCATCATCTCTCATCATCATCTTATCATCATCATCATCTTCACATCATCATCTTTACATCATCTTCATCTTCATCATCTTCATCATCTTCATCATCATCTTCATACATCATCTTCATCATCATCATCATCTTAATGATCATCATCATCATCTTCATCTTCATCATCTCATCATCATCTTTACATCATCTTCATTCATCATCTTCACATCATCATCATCATCATCATCATCATCATCTTCATCTTTCATCTTCATCATCATCATCATCTTCATCATCATCATCATCATCTTCATCATCTTCATCTTCATCATCATCATCTTCATCTTTACATCATCTTTACATCGTCTTCATCATCATCATCTTCATCATCTTCATCTTCATCATCATCTTATCATCTTCATCTTCATCTTTACATTCATCATCATCTTCATATTTTCATCATCATCATCTTCATCTTCATCATCATCTTCATCTTCATCATCTTCATCATCTTCATCATCATCATCTCACATTTCATCATCTTCATCATCATCTTTACATCATCTTCATCATCATCTTTACATCGTCATCATCTTCATCATCATCTTTACATCATCTTCATCATTCATCATCATCATCATCGTCATCATCTTCATCTTTCATCATCTTTCATTCATCTTCATCATCATCATATCTTCATCTTCATCTTCATCTTTACATCATCTTCATCGTCATCATCATCATCTTTACATCATCTTCATCTTCATCATCTTCACATCTTCATCATCATCATCTTTACATCGTCATCATCTTCATCTTCATCATCATCTTTACATCGTCATCATCATCATCTTTACATCATCTTCATCTTCATCATCTTCACATCTTCATCATCATCATCTTTACATCATCATCATCTTCATCATCATCATCATCTTTACATCGTCATCATCATCATCTTCATCTTCATCATCTTTACATCATCTTCATCATCTTCATCTTCATCATCTTTACATCGTCATCATGATCATCTTCATCATTTTTACATCATGATCATCATCATCTTCATCATCATCATCATCTTCACATCGTCATCATCATCTTCATCATCATCTTTACATCGTCATCATCATCATCATCTTTACATCGTCATCATGATCATCTTCATCATTTTTACATCATGATCATCATCATCTTCATCATCATCATCATCATCTTCACATCGTCATCATCCTCTTTACATCTTCATCATCATCATCATTTTCACATTGTCATCATCTTCATCTTTACATCATCGTGTGTGTGTGTGTGTGTGTGTGTGTGTGTGTGTGTGTGTGTGTGTGTGTGTGTGAGAAAGTAAAAGCGAGGAATGAAATCATAGCAAACATCAGTAAAACAAACATAAATAAAAGATAAACATCAAACTTTATCTTCTCTCGCTCTGTTGACTCTTGACAGTCACGTGTCACTGCCCCCTACAGGACACCTACGACATGACACCCGACCTCTGTCTGACCTGAGCGTTTTAGCTTCAGTTCCCAGCAGGGGGCAGCAGACTGCAGCGAGTGTGTGTGTGAGAGAGAGAGAGGACGGGTGTGCACTTGATAGTGTGTGTGAATGTGTGCATGGAAGTGTGTGTGTGACATTAGTGTGTGTATGTCGAAGTGTGTGTGTGTAAGTTAGTGTGAAGCTTGAAGCTGTTTCGGGCTCCTGAGTCTAGTGTGTGTATGTGTGTGAGTCTTCATTTCATGTGTTTAAGTCAAGTTTGTGTGCATGTGTGTGTGTGTGTCTCCAAGTGTGTGTTTATCTTCATGTGTTTGTTTTCATGCGCTTGTAGCTGCTCAGTGTGTGTCTTCATGTGTGTGTTTCTTCATGTGTGTGTTTCTTCATGTGTGTCTCCATGTGTGTGTCTTCACAAGTGTGTGTCTTCATGTGTGTCTTCATGAGTGTGTGTCTTCATGTGTGTCTTCATGTGTGTGTATTCATGAGTGTGTGTCCTCATGTGTGTGTTTCCTCATCTGTGAGACTCAAGTGTGTGTCTTCATGTGTGTGTGAGTTCATGTGTGTGTGTCTTCATGTGTGTCTCCATGTGTGAGACTCAAGTGTGTGTCTTCATGTGTGTGTGTCTTCATGTGTGTCTCTTCATGTATGTCTTCATGTGTGTGTTTCTTCATGTGTGTGTCTTCACAAGTGTGTGTCTTCATGTGTGTCTTCATTTGTGAGAGTCAAGTGTGTGTCTTCATGTGTGTGTGTCTTCATGTGTGTCTCCACGTGTGTGTCTTCATGAGTGTGTGTCTTCATGTGTGAGAGTCAAGTGTGTGTCTTCATGTGTGTCTGTCTTCATGTGTGTCTCCACGTGTGTGTGTGTTATCATATGTGTCTTCACGTGTGTGTCTTCATGTGTGAGAGTCAAGTGTGTGTCTTCATGTGTGTGTGTCTTCATGTGTGAGGAGTCAATGTGTGTCTTCATGTGTGTGTGTCTTCATGTGTGTCTCCACGTGTGTGTGTTATCATATGTGTGTCTTCATGTGTGAGAGTCAAGTGTGTGTCTTCATGTGTGTGTCCACGTGTGTGTGTTATCATATGTGTGTCTTCACGTGTGTGTATATCCATGTGTATGTGTTATCATATGTGTGTCTCCATGTGTGTGTGTATCCACGTGTGTGTGTGTTATCATATGTGTGTCTTCACGTGTGTGTGTATCCACGTGTGTGTGTTATCATATGTGTGTCTCCACGTGTGTGTGTTATCATATGTGTGTCTTCACGTGTGTGTGTCCACGTGTATGTGTTATCATATTTGTCTCACTGTGTGTCTTCACGTGTGTGTGTTAATTTGTGTATCCACGTGTGTGTGTAATCATGTGTGTGTCTCCATGTGTGTGTGTTATCATATGTGTGCGTCTCACCAGGAAGGCCACTAGGCTGCGCTGCACACTCTCCCATCTGAAGCAGCTCTTGATGAAGTGCAGGCTGGTCATGATGGACCGGAACAAGGTCTGGACCCGCATCACGTTCCGGGCCAGAGCCTGAGGACAGACAGGAAGTAGCTGCAGGTCAAGGTGTGCGTCTCCATGGTAACGATGCAGCGGTACAAACTCTGTGACCTTCGGCTCAGTCTGACCTCTGACCTCTAATGTTTACATCTCAAGTGTCGGTCAGGACCGGACGGATCAGAGCAGCAGGAGTCTCTGGCACCGATCCCAGGCCCAGCAGAACCATTAGGCGGGTCCGGGGTTAATCGTGCGTTCTGTCGCAGCGGTCAGGGGCCACGCATGTCGGAAACGTGACCTGATTTAGTCGAACAAGACTCCAGCGTCCGAGCGCCGGCGTCGCTGAGCAAGGCATTGTTGCGCAACAAAGAGTCTTTGTGGGTCTCACAGACAGACCGACTCCCCGACTCACACCCTGTCCGGACCACTGTACGTCAAACCTGCCCGACCAGAACCACCGCTGAGCAGCACCAGAACCACCGCTGAGCAGCACCAGAACCACCGCTGAGCAGCACCAGAACCACCGCTGAGCAGCACCAGAAACACCGCTGAGCAGCACCAGAACCACCGCTCAGCAGCACCAGAACCACCGCTGAGCAGCACCAGAAGCACCGCTGAGCAGGACCAGAACCACCGATGAGCAGCACCAGAACCACCGCTGAGCAGCACCAGAACCACCGCTGAGCAGCACCAGAAGCACCGCTGAGCAGCACCAGAACCACCGCTCAGCAGCACCAGAACCACCGCTCAGCAGCACCAGAACCACCGCTCAGCAGCACCAGAACCACCGCTGAGCAGCACCAGAACCACCGCTGAGCTGGACCAGAACCACTGCTTAGCAGCACCAGAACCACCGCTGAGCAGGACCAGAACCACCGCTGAGCAGCACCAGAACCACCGCTGAGCAGCACCAGGACCACTGCTGAGCAGGACCAGTTGCCTGTTGTGTAAGTTTATGGATGTTTTGTGTGACTCTGTAAATGTGTGTAGCAACATTGTAGTTAATTGTTTTGGTTTGCCATCATGTTGATTGTGTTTCTTTGTCATCAGTGTTTGTTTGTATTTGTTTGTCATCAGTGTTGGTTGTGTTTTTTGTCATCAGTGTTGGTTGTGTTTGTTTGTCGTCAGTGTTGATTGTGTTTTTTGTCATCAGTGTTGGTTGTGTTTGTTTGTCATCAGTGTTGGTTGTGTTTGTTGTCGTCAGTGTTGGTTGTGTTTGTTTGTCATCAGTGTTGGTTGTGTTTGTTGTCGTCAGTGTTGGTTGTGTTTGTTTGTCGTCAGTGTTGGTTGTGTTTGTTTGTCATCAGTGTTGGTTGTGTTTTTTGTCATCAGTGTTGGTTGTGTTTGTTTGTCATTAGTGTTGATTGTGTTTGTTGTTGTCAGTGTTGGTTGTGTTTGTTTGTCGTCAGTGTTGGTTGTGTTTGTTTGTCGTCAGTGTTGGTTGTGTTTGTTTGTCATCAGTGTTGGTTGTGTTTGTTGTCGTCAGTGTTGGTTGTGTTTGTTTGTCATCAGTGTTGGTTGTGTTTTTTGTCATCAGTGTTGGTTGTGTTTGTTGTAGTCAGTGTTGATTGTGTTTGTTGTCGTCAGTGTTGGTTGTGTTTTTTGTCATCAGTGTTGGTTGTGTTTTTTGTCATCAGTGTTGGTTGTGTTTGTTGTCATCAGTGTTGGTTGTGTTTGTTGTCATCAGTGTTGGTTGTGTTTGTTGTCATCAGTGTTGGTTGTGTTTGTTGTCATCAGTGTTGGTTGTGTTTGTTGTCATCAGGTTTGGTTGTGTTTGTTGTAGTCAGTGTTGATTGTGTTTGTTGTCATCAGTGTTGGTTGTGTTTGTTGTCATCAGTGTTGGTTGTGTTTGTTGTCATCAGTGTTGGTTGTGTTTATTGTCATCAGTGTTGGTTGTGTTTGTTTGTCATCAGTGTTGGTTGTGTTTGTTGTCATCAATGTTGGTTGTGTTTTTTGTCATCAGTGTTGGTTGTGTTTGTTGTCGTCAGTGTTGGTTGTGTTTGTTGTCATCAGTGTTGGTTGTGTTTTTTGTCATCAGTGTTGGTTGTGTTTGTTGTCGTCAGTGTTGGTTGTCGTCAGTGTTGGTTGTGTTTGTTGTCATCAGTGTTGGTTGTGTTTGTTGTCATCAATGTTGGTTGTGTTTTTTGTCATCAGTGTTGGTTGTGTTTGTTGTCTTCAGTGTTGGTTGTGTTTGTTGTCATCAGTGTTGGTTGTGTTTGTTGTCGTCAGTGTTGGTTGTGTTTGTTGTCGTCAGTGTTGGTTGTGTTTTTTGTCATCAGTGTTGGTTGTGTTTTTTGTCATCAGTGTTGGTTGTGTTTGTTTGTTTAGTGTAATTAGGGAAACAAAGAACTTGATGGTTTGTTTTCTTGTCAACAAACCTTCTTGGAGAACTTGGGGTTGTCCTCCACGAAGAGTTTCTCTCTGGGCTGGAAGGTTCTGATGCCGGCCCGGACCTGAGGACACGACACACATGAGACCATGAGCAGCTCCGACTGGACCTCCTGACCCCACTGACCGGGTTGAAGATGACCTCCAGCTCCAGACTGATGCTCCCCTTGGACGGTCGGCTCAGGTCCTCCTTCTTCAGCGGGTGCCAGACCTGCTGGCCCGGGCGGACCTGCGGGTCGGACGGAGTCAGGTACTGACCGCTGCGGACCGGAGTTCTGACTCACCGAGAGAAGCGGGATCGCCACTTTTCCCAGGAAGTCCGGAGCCTTGTCCCCGTCCTCGTCGAAGACCGTGATCAGCAGAACTTCGTGGACGTCTCGGACCGGACTGTGGAGTCACAGGTGAGCGACTCAATGACTCAATGACTCAATGACTCAATGACTCAATGACTCAATGACTCAAAATGATGGAATGTAACTATTTAGAGAATCATCTGAACTAACAGATCCGCTAGTAATGACTCAGTGACTCAGTGACTCAGTGACTCAGTGACTCACAGAGTGAAGACCTGGTTCCACTCCGGACAGAGACTCTTGTAAACGGTGTAAGTCTGGAGACGGTCGTTTCCCAGCTGCAGCACACAGAAGGGGTCGCTCTTACCTGCACAACAACAACACACTTGTCACACACAGGACCCACATATACACACTTGTCACACATGTCACAAAAGACACACTCACACACACGTCACACACTCACCGTTCAGGTCTGCAGCCAGAAGGTCTTTGGCTCTGATCACTTTCACCTGCAGGAAACCCACGTCAGCCATGTTGGAGAAGGTTTTCTTCAGCACCTGAACACACACACTGTGAGCTAGACAACACACACACACCACACCACTGTGAGCTACACAACACACACACACCACAACACTGTGAGCTACACAACACACACACACCACAACACTGTGAGCTACACAACACACACACACACACACACTGTGAGCTACACAACACACACACACACACTGTGGCTACACAACACACACACACACACACACTGTGAGCTACACAACACACACACACACACACACTGTGAGCTACACAACACACACACACCACACCACTGTGAGCTACACAACAACACTGTGAGCTACACACAACACTGTGACTACACAACACTGTGACTACACAACACTGTAGCTACACACACTGTGAGCTACACAACAACACTGTGAGCTACACAACACTGTGAGCTACACAACACTGTGAGCACACAACACTGTAGCTACACAACACTGTAGCTACACACAACACTGTGAGCTACACAACACTGTACTAACAACAACACTGTGAGCTACACAACACTGTGAGCTACACAACAACACTGTGACTACACAACAACACTGTGACTACACAACACTGTGAGCCACAACAACACTGTGAGCTACACAACAACACTGTGAGCTACACAACAACACTGT
Source organism: Callionymus lyra (assembly GCA_016630915.1). Lineage (NCBI taxonomy): Eukaryota > Metazoa > Chordata > Actinopteri > Syngnathiformes > Callionymidae > Callionymus > Callionymus lyra. The sequence continues at coordinate 246,200 of JACEEU010000690.1, forward strand.
GAGCTACACAACACTGTGCTACAACAACACTGTGAGCTACACAACAACACTGTGAGCTACACAACACTGTGAGCTACACAACACCACTGTGAGCTACACAACAACACTGTGAGCTACACAACACTGTGAGCTACACAACAACACTGTGAGCTACACAACAACACTGTGAGCTACACAACAACACTGTGAGCTACACAACAACACTGTGAGCTACACAACACTGTGAGCTACACAACAACACTGTGAGCTACACAACAACACTGTGAGCTACACAACACTGTGAGCTACACAACACTTACTACACACACCACACACCACTGTGAGCTACACAACACTGTGAGCTACACAACACCACTGTGAGCTACACAACACTGTGAGCTACACAACAACACTGTGAGCTACACAACAACACTGTGAGCTACACAACAACACTGTGAGCTACACAACACTGTGAGCTACACAACACTGTGAGCTACACAACAACACTGTGAGCTACACAACAACACTGTGAGCTACACAACACTGTGAGCTACACAACACTGTGAGCTACACAACAACACTGTGAACTACACAACAACACTGTGAGCTACACAACACTGTGAGCTACACAACACTGTGAGCTACACAACACCACTGTGAGCTACACAACACTGTGAGCTACACAACAACACTGTGAGCTACACAACACTGTGAGCTACACAACAACACTGTGAGCTACACAACACTGTGAGCTACACAACAACACTGTGAGCTACACAACAACACTGTGAGCTACACAACACTGTGAGCTACACAACAACACTGTGAGCTACACAACCACTGTGAGCTACACAACACTGTGAGCTACACAACACTGTGAGCTACACAACACTGTGAGCTACACAACAACACTGTGAGCTACACAACACTGTGAGCTACACAACACTGTGAGCTACACAACAACACTGTGAGCTACACAACACTGTGAGCTACACAACAACACTGTAGCTACACAACACTGTGAGCTACACAACACTGTGAGCTACACAACAACACTGTGAGCTACACAACACTGTGAGCTACACAACACTGTGAGCTACACAACACTGTGAGCTACACAACACTGTGAGCTACACAACACTGTGAGCTACACAACACTGTGAGCTACACAACACTGTGAGCTACACAACAACACTTGAGCCACACAACACTTGAGCTACACAACACTGTGAGCTACACAACACTGTGAGCTACACACAACACGTGAGCTACACAACACTGTGAGCTACCACAACACTGTGAGACACAACACTGTGAGCTACACAACAACACTGTGAGCTACACAACACTGTGAGCTACACAACAACACTGTGAGCTACACAACACTGTGAGCTACACACAACACTGTGAGCTACACAACACTGTGAGCTACACAACAACACTGTGAGCTACACAACACTGTGAGCTACACAACACTGTGAGCTACACAACCCATTTTATGTTTTATTTGTGTTTTTATTTTAATTCTAAAGTCATTGTTCATTTATTCTCTGATCAACTCGTTCATTGAGACATTTTTCAAAAATCATTTGAAGACGTTTCGTGTTGAGCTTCATTTTCTGTTCACGACAACAGCGCCACCTGCCGGCTGTGAGGCTTTAGCACAGACAGTGAAAATAAACACACTTCATCCAGGTTTACAGTAACACAACTTAACTAGTGTCACACAAACTCTGAGAACAGGAAGGATTTAAAACTTTGAATGTTTTAGGTTTAAAGGTTTAAAGACGACAGCGCCACCTGCTGTTACTGACGCAGATGGTTCAATTCCTGCACTTCTTTTTGTGTATCCGTCAGTGTGAATGTGTACTTGCCTTTGTGTGCGTTTGTTTATTTAACTGTGTCTGTGCGTGTTTTTTTTTAACGTTTGTGTGTTTTCGTATGCATGTGTGTAATTGTGTGTGTTTGAGTGTGAATGAATGTGTGCGTGTGTTTTTTTAACGTTTGTGTGTTTTCGTATGCATGTGTGTAATTGTGTGTGTTTGAGTGTGAATGAATGTGTGCGTGTGTGTTTTCGTATGCATGTGTGTAATTGTGTGTATGTTTGTTTGTGCATGAATGTGTGAGTGTATTTTTTAATGTTTGTGTGTTTTCATATGCTATTTGTGTAATTGCGTATGTGTGTGTGCATGAATGTGTGCGTGTTTTTTAACGTTTGTGTATTTTTATATGCATGTGTGTAATTGTGTATGTATGTGTTTGCATGAATGTGTGCATGTGTTTTTTAACGTTTGTGTGTTTTTGTATGCATGTGTGTAATTGTGTATGTATGTTTGCATGAATGTGTGCATGTGTTTTTTAACGTTTGTGTGTTTTTGTATGCATGTGTGTAATTGTGTATGTATGTTTGCATGAATGTGTGCATGTGTTTTTTAACGTTTGTGTGTTTTTGTATGCATGTGTGTAATTGTGTATGTATGTGTTTGCATGAATGTGTGCGTGTGATTTTTAACGTTTGTGTGTTTTTGTATGCATGTGTGTAATTGTGTACGTATGTGTTTGCATGAATGTGTGCGTGTGATTTTTAACGTTTGTGTGTTTTTGTATGCATGTGTGTAAATGTGTATGTGTGTGTGGATGAATGTGTGCGTGTGTTTTTTTAACGTTTGTGTGTTTTTGTATGCATGTGTGTAATTGTGTATGTATGTGTTTGCATGAATGTGTGCGTGTGATTTTTAACGTTTGTGTGTTTTTGTATGCATGTGTGTATGGATGAATGTGTGCGTGTGATTTTTAACGTTTGTGTGTTTTTGTATGCATGTGTGTAATTGTGTATGTGTGTGTGGATGAATGTGTGCATGTGTTTTTTAACGTTTGTGTGTTTTTGTATGCATGTGTGTAATTGTGTATGTGTGTGTGTGTGACAGTGTGTGTGTTGATGACGAGGCTCACGTAGTTCTGCAGCTGGTTGTCTCTCTCGCGTGGGTCGTCCAGCAGGGCGGCGCTCACGTCACTGATGGAGACTCCACTGCACACGCTCAGAGTGAGCAGGAAGACCAGACGACCTTTGCCCTGCTCCAAGGTCAAGGTGAAGAGCTGCCGCTGGTCGAAGGGAACCACGGAGAGGTTCACGTCACAACTGTGGACACACACAGACACGCACACGCACACACACACACACACACACCCCCCCCCCCCCCCCCCCCCCCCCCCCCCCCCCCCCCACGCACACGCACAACCGCACACACATGAGTCAGTGTGCAGAGCTACACACTCACACCAGACACACTCACACTCCCAGACACTCTTCACTCCTGCGACCCTCTTTGGACCACAAGTCCACCTCCAGCAGTGATGGACTGTCCAGGAACTGGTTGAGGCAGAACTTCTCTCTCCACTGAGGGTTGGACACTTTACAGTGGTTCTGGAGGACACACAAGCATGAGGATGATGATGAAGATGAAGAAGACGAGAACATGGAGGATGATGAAGGTGAAGAACACGAGAACATGGAGGATGATGAAGGTGAAGAAGACGAGAACATGGAGGATGATGAAGGTGAAGAAGACGAGAACATGGAGGATGATGAAGGGGAAGAACACGAGAACATGGAGGATGATGAAGGTGAAGAAGAAGAGAACATGGAGGATGATGAAGGTGAAGAACACGAGAACATGGAGGATGATGAAGGTGAAGAAGACGAGAACATGGAGGATGATGAAGACGAGAACATGGAGGATGATGAAGGTGAAGAAGACAAGAACATGGAGGATGATGAAGGTGAAGAAGACGAGAACATGGAGGATGATGAAGGTGAAGAAGACGAGAACATGGAGGATGATGAAGGTGAAGAAGACAAGAACATGGAGGATGATGAAGGTGAAGAAGACAAGAACATGGAGGATGATGAAGATGACAAGAACATGGAGGATGATGAAGGTGAAGAAGACGAGAACATGGAGGATGATGAAGGTGAAGAAGACGAGAACATGGAGGATGATGAAGGTGAAGAAGACAAGAACATGGAGGATGATGAAGGTGAAGAAGACAAGAACATGGAGGATGATGAAGGTGAAGAAGACGAGAACATGGAGGATGATGAAGGTGAAGAAGAGGACGAGAACATGGAGGATGATGAAGGTGAAAGAAGACAAGAACATGGAGGATGATGAAGGTGAAGAAGCACGAGAACATGGAGGATGATGAAGGTGAAGAAGACGAGAACATGGAGGATGATGAAGGTGAAGAAGACGAGAACATGGAGGATGATGAAGGTGAAGAAGACGAGAACATGGAGGAAGATAAGGGTTGGACTTGCTGTAAGTAGATGAAATAAAAGAAGACTCTTCTCTGATCACACCAGTGTGAAGAACCTTGGATGTTTTTGTAAGTGACGACATCTGTGACCTTCACCTGTCCTTGACAGAGTTGACAGTAAAGGACAGCAGAGGGAGGACGAGGAGGACGAGGGAGGACGAGGGAGGACGAGGAGGACGAGGGAGGACGAGGAGGACGAGGGAGGACGAGGGAGGACGAGGGAGGACGAGGGAGGACGTGGGAGGACGAGGGAGGACGTGGGAGGACGAGGGAGGACGAGGAGGACGAGGAGGACGAGGAGGACGAGGGAAGACGTGGGAGGACGAGGGAGGACGAGGAGGACGAGGGAGGACGAGGGAGGACGAGGGAGGACGTGGGAGGACGAGGGAGGACGAGGGAGGACGAGGGAGGACGAGGGAGGACGTGGTAGGACGAGGAGGACGAGGAGAGAGGGAGGAGGAGGGAGGACGAGGGAGGACGTGGGAGGACGAGGGAGGACGAGGGAGGACGAGGGAGGACGAGGAGGACGAGGGAGGACGAGGGAGGACGAGGGAGGACGAGGAGGACGAGGGAGGACGAGGAGGACGAGGGAGGACGAGGGAGGACGTGGGAGGACGAGGGAGGACGAGGAGGACGAGGAGGACGAGGGAGGACGAGGAGGACGAGGGAGGACGAGGGAGGACGAGGAGGACGAGGGAGGACGAGGGAGGACGAGGGAGGACGAGGGAGGACGAGGGAGGACGAGGGAGGACGAGGAGGACGTGGGAGGACGTGGGAGGACGAGGGAGGACGAGGAGGACGAGGGAGGATGAGGAGGACGTGGGAGGACGTGGGAGGACGAGGAGGACGAGGAGGACGAGGAGGACGAGGGAAGACGTGGGAGGACGAGGGAGGACGAGGTGGACGAGGGAGGACGAGGAGGACGAGGGAGGACGAGGGAGGACGTGGTAGGACGAGGAGGACGAGGGAGGACGAGGGAGGACGTGGGAGGACGAGGGAGGACGAGGGAGGACGAGGGAGGACGAGGAGGACGAGGGAGGACGAGGGAGGACGAGGGAGGACGAGGGAGGACGAGGAGGACGAGGGAGGACGAGGGAGGACGAGGAGGACGAGGGAGGACGAGGGAGGATGTGGGAGGACGAGGAGGACAAGGGAGGACGAAGGAGGACGAGGAGGACGAGGAGGACGAGGAGGACGTGGGAGGACGAGGGAGGACGAGAGAGGATGAGGAGGACGAGGAGGACGAGGGAGGACGAGGAGGACGAAGGAGGACGAAGGAGGACGAGGGAGGACGAGGAGGACGAGGGAGGACGAGGAGGACGAGGGAGGACGAGGAGGACGTGGGAGGACGAGGGAGGACGAGGGAGGACGAGGAGGACGAGGAGGACGAGGGAGGACGAGGAGGACGAAGGAGGACGAAGGAGGACGAGGGAGGACGAAGGAGGACGAAGGAGGACGAGGAGGACGAAGGAGGACGAGGGAGGACGAAGGAGGACGAGGAGGACGAAGGAGGACGAAGGAGGACGAGGGAGGACGAAGGAGGACGAAGGAGGACGAGGGAAGACGAGGAGGACGACGAGGAGGATCAAAGACGTCAGACCTTGCTCTTGTATCTCTGCTCTCCTAGTTTGAAGCAGACGAACAGTTGTCCAGCTCCAGGGCTGCTGACCTCCTGACCCTCCACCAGGACGATGGTCACCACAGACGTCCACAGCTGACTCTTCCTCATGCACTCGGACAGTCGAAGGCTCTGCTGAGTCCCACTAGACTGGAGGACAACAGGAGGTCAGACCAGGACCAGGAAGGTCACCAAGGTCTCCTAGGTTGTGTGGAGTCAGTGGTCATAATGTTTTCACACAGTCTAGAGACAACGCGACTGACAGCAGCACAGCTGGACCTTCAGTCCGGGCAGAGCAGGGAGGCCCTCAGAGACCCAGGGAACCCGACCCCAGACAGATAAAGGGTCTTACCCTGAAGCTTGGCTTTCGGGGGCAGCGCTGCGGCG
>JACEEU010000690.1:257500-295000 GCA_016630915.1 Callionymus lyra
GAGCCCGGGGAGTCCTGCTTCATGTCCCTCATGTCGGGCACGGAGCAGCAGCGCTGGTCCAGCTGCTGCTGCTTGAACATGGCCGCCCTGCTGGGTCGCTTCACGCCCTGGACCAGCCTGTGACGCAGGTGCTTCAGCAGGCCCGGTTTCTTGGACTCCATGATGCACCTGCAGGAGAAGAACCTTCATCAGAACCACCGAACACTCGTGACGTCATCGGAACCACTGAACACGCGTGACTTCATCGGAACCACCGAACACGCGCGACTTCATCGGAACCACCGAACACGCGCGACTTCATCGGAACCACCGAACACGCGCGACTTCATCGGAACCACCGAACACGCGCGACTTCATCGGAACCACCGAACACTCGCGACTTCATCGGAACCACCGAACACGCGCGACTTCATCGGAACCACCGAACACGCGCGACTTCATCGGAACCACCGAACACTCGCGACGTCGACGGAACCACCGAACACACATGATCAGAACCACCGAACCCCCGCGACTTCATCGGAACCACCACCGAACCACGAACACGCGCGACTTCGGAACCGCGACGGAACCACCGAACACGCGCGACTTCATCGGAACCACCGAACACGCGCGACTTCATCGGAACCACCGAACACGCGCGACTTCATCGGAACCACCGAACACGCGCCACCTCAGCAACACCACCGAACCACGCGTGACTTCATCGGGAACCATCGGAACCACCGAACACGCGCGACTTCATCGGAACCACCGAAACGCGACCATGGAACCACGACGCGACTTCATCGACTTCATCGGAACCACCGAACACGCGCGACTTCATCGGAACCACCGACCCACACCACCGAACAGCACGGAGCAAACAGCGCAGAACCACCGAACACTCGCGACGACGACGGAACCACCGAACACGCGCGACTCCACCGGACCAACCATCGGAACCACCGGAGCGCGACTTCATCGGAACCACCGAACACGCGCGACTTCATCGGAACCAGCCTGACCGAGGTGCTTCAGCAGGCCACTTGGACTCCAGTGACGCACCTGCAGAGGAACCTTTCATCAGAACCACCGAACACTCGTGACGTCATCGGAACCACCGAACACGCGCGACTTCATCGGAACCACCGAACACGCGCGACTTCATCGGAACCACCGAACACGCGCGACTTCATCGGAACCACCGAACACTCGCGACATCGACGGAACCACCGAACACGCGTGACTTCATCGGAACCACCGAACACGCGCCACCTTCGGACCAACGAACCAGGGGGCCCCCGGGACGGGGGACTTCATCGGAACCCACGAACACGCGCGACTTCATCGGAACCACCGAACACGCGCGACTTCATCGGAACCACCGAACACGCGCGACTTCATCGGAACCACCGAACACGCGCGACTTCATCGGAACCACCGAACACGCATGATCAGAACCACGAACACGCGCGACTTCATCGGAACCACCGAACACGCGCGACTTCATCGGAACCACCGAACACGCGCGACTTCATCGGAACCACCGAACACGCGCGACTTCATCGGAACCACCGAACACGCGCGACTTCATCGGAACCACCGAACACGCGCGACTTCATCGGAACCACCGAACACGCGCGACTTCATCGGAACCACCGAACACGCGCGACTTCATCTGGAACCACCGAACACGCGCGACTTCATCGGAACCACCGAACACTCGTGACGACAAGATCTCTAAACCAAAAAACTAGAATCTCCAGTTTTTTCAGCCTCTGGAAACAAAGTCAGGTTTTTGGAATTCTTTAAACCTGGTTTCTGAATAAGTATTTGAAAAAAACAAAGGACAAGACAGGGAAACAAAATCATGCAGGAAAAAACAAAACAAAAGAAAAACATCACAAATAAAAATAAATATTAAGAAGTAACAAATAGAAAAACAAAAAGAGCCACAACAAAAATAACAACAAGAAAAACTCACAGAAAAAAAACTAAAAAACTGGAAAAATTAAAAAAGTAGAAGGAAAAAACAATAAAAAAATTGACAAAGCAACAAGAAAAGCCACATCAAAGAGTAAAAGAACTAGAAAAACACAACAAAACAAACAATAATAACTATTAGAGCCAAAACAAACATAAAAACAAATAGAAAACAGCAAAAAGATTAAAATTACTTCAAGATGCTACAACAGAAAATACAATAAGAAAAAGAGACAAAATGAACAACAAACAAGAAAAGAAACATGATACAGACGTGGAAAAGAACGTCTAACAAAAAACACAACTGCAAAACAATGACTCAAATAAAAACAGCTAAGAAAAAAAAGAAAGTAAAGAACAAACATGAACATCAAACACAGCATAAACCAACACATGAAAAACAATTACTCTAAACAAATACAAAAACCCAGAAAAACAACAAGATGCTACAACATAAAAACCACAAAAGAAACATCAAGAAGTAAAATATTGATTAAACAAAGTCACAAGAAAAAACATTTAGAGCCAAAACAACAACAAATATCAACAACAATATAACAACATAATAACAACACAAACTAATGGAAAACAGAAAAAAGACTCACAAAAGAATAAAAACAACAATCACTACCAGAAAACAAAACCACAAACGGCATAAACCAAAACAAAAAAACAATCACTGGAAAACAAAATAAAAGACACAAAACTACAAAAATATAACATAAAATAAATAATAAAGAAAAAGACAATTAATAAAACAACAACACAATAAAAAGGAAAAACACAACTCACAAAAGAATAACAAACACAAAGTATTGACCTTCACCTGCTCGACCTGGATGCTGTGATGTCACGAGTCATGTGACTTCAGCAAACAAAGCTTCTCTCAAACGTAACTAATCTCCGACTCTTTATTGAGGGCGAGTCCTGACACAAGGCGCTAATGGCTACGGTACAAATCACCTGACAGTGTGGCCATACAAGTGACGAACAGGAAGCTACACGATTTGACCACAAGGGGGCAGAATTATAACGAGATCAATCTAAATACTTTTGTAAAGTTGTGGTTAAACTATTAACTAATTAAAACTCAAATTACTCGGTACAAAAGGTATGGCTTGAGACTTGAGCTCAGACACTGAGTTATGTAGGTCACGTGAGGTTCCCGAGCCGGCGTGCAGCTTCAGAAATGTGACGCGTGTCGACACACGAGCGGTCTCCACGGCAACAACACAAACACACACACAAGTGTGTCGACACACACACACAGGACCTCGACCTCGAGTTTGTTGTCACACGACCTTCGCGAGGTCCTTGACGACCAAAACATTATGACCAGCATCAGAGTCACGACAGCACAACACACACGCGAACACGAGCTGGTTTTATCAGTCGCAGTCTAACGCGTTAATGGCTACAGTTGAAAAACACATTTGCTTTTTTAAACAAGGTGGCGCTAACGAGCATCTTTAACTCAGAACCATCAGTTGTGTACATGTGTGCGACTGAACGTTGTTCATCAACTCAACACATCAGTTGTTTCAAAAACTTCTTGCATCAACTCACAGAGGAGCTTGATTTCTCCACCACAGCAGCAGGTGGCGCCACAACACTTCTTAAAAAGTCGGATTTTCTTTTCTCAACAACAAACAAACGACAGAAATTTTTATTTTCTTTGACTTATTGATCAAAACTCTGGTCAGACGTAACATCTCTGACTTTAACTCTGACTTTAACTGTGACGTCATCGACAGTGACGCGCTGCGACGTCACAGAAGAAAAGGTCAATAAATGAAGTTAAAGTCAAGTTTCCAAACGTTCAACAAACAAACATGTTGACTTGTTTACGGTTGTTCTGCAGCGAGAACAAACATTTAAACTTGATTATTTGTGTTTATTTTGTATGATTCTGCTCAAATAAACGTCACCGTCGTTTAATAAACTTTATTTTTTTAAAGATCTGATGATGACGTCAGCGGGTTGTATCAGGTTTGCTCTTCTTGTTGCAACAAGTGTTTCCTGCTCTTACTCACCTGAACATCTGAACAATCACCTGAAGAGTTTCCTGCTCTCACCTGAACATCTGAACAATCACCTGAAGAGTTTCCTGCTCTCACCTGAACATCTGAACAATCACCTGAAGAGTTTCCTGCTCTCACCTGAACATCTGAACAATCACCTGAAGAGTTTCCTGCTCTCACCTGAACATCTGAACCCTCACCTGAAGAGTTTCCTGCTCTCACCTGAACTCTGAACCCCTCACCTGAAGAAGGTTTCCTGCTCTCACCTGAACATCTGAACAATCACTTGAAGAGTTTCCTGCTCTCACCTGAACATCTGAACCCTCACCTGAAGAGTTTCCTGCTCTCACCTGGACATCTGAACCCTCACCTGAAGAGTTTCCTGCTCTCACCTTAACATCTGAACCCTCACCTGAAGAGTTTCCTGCTCTCACCTGAACATCTGAACAATCACCTGAAGAGTTTCCTGCTCTCACCTGAACATCTGAACCCTCACCTGAAGAGTTTCCTGCTCTCACCTGAACATCTGAACAATCACCTGAAGAGTTTCCTGCTCTCACCTGAACATCTGAACAATCACCTGAAGAGTTTCCTGCTCTTACTCACCTGAACATCTGAACAATCACCTGAAGAGTTTCCTGCTCTCACCTGAACATCTGAACCCTCACCTGAAGAGTTTCCTGCTCTCACCTGAACATCTGAACAATCACCTGAAGAGTTTCCTGCTCTCACCTGAACATCTGAACCCTCACCTGAAGAGTTTCCTGCTCTCACCTGAACATCTGAACCCTCACCTGAAGAGTTTCCTGCTCTCACCTGAATCACCGCCACATCGGAAACTATTTTACAACAGTTTCACAACTTGATGAAGTTACACAACATCACACAACTGTGTCGGTGGTTCTGAAATAACGTGTAACCAACGTGACCAGATCAAATGGGGGTCGCGGATCTCCATCCCTGCGCTCGCGCCCCCTGAAAGGTGACTCACCTGCGCGCGCGACACGTCTCTCACGAGCTCCCCTCACGAGACTCTGTCCTGACGTGAGTCCGCCTCGACGCGAGTCCTCCGGGACGACATGGTGAAGTCCAGACCATCAGCGAGACTCTTCCTCCTCCTCGACACCCGAGCCGCGCAGACAAGTTAGCGACGCAACCACCACTTCCGCTCGCCTTCACACGAAACGTCGCTCCACTTCCGGCTGCGAGGAAACACGTGGTTTGACTGAAATGATGCGTCGCAGAGACAACACACACACACACACACACACACACACACACACACACACGAAACGGACTCTTAAAACTCACTTGAAACCTTTAAAACTATTACTCTTAAGTTTTAGTTTGTAAGTTAACTTTTCGACTTCCCGGCCACCGTACACCTGCGCCCGACCACGTGACTCCACAAACACGTTCTTCCAGATCAGATCTGTGTGAACTTTTACGTTCAGTCGAGCTTTGATCTTCTCATCTTTTATTCTCACTATGGAATGTAAACACGACACGCCCGCTCACCTTGATGACGTCACTATAAATTAAAATAACGCGGCGTGTCACGTGTCTCTACGTCAGAGCAGATGTTCGCGAGGTTCTTGACGAAGGTTCCCGCCTGAGGGGGGAGGCCCCGGGTCACACCTGACAGGAGTACATACAGTACTGTGTTCTTCTGTCCACAAATGTTTTATTGTCTTATTGAAATACTTTTTTAAAACAACAGCTTTTATTTGAACTTGTTCAAGGATTAATGTTCAACGTAATGAATGTATTCGACAAAACAAAATATTTATTATTTGTTTTTTATTTCACTTCAGTCAACAAGAAACCTTCAGAGTGGGAGGAAACCAGAGTTCCCAGAGTAAACCTAACAAGAGCGTTTGACTCCAGGAGTCGAACCAACAACCTCTGGTCACAGCAGCTCGTGGTTCAACGTTGACTTCTGCACCAGTTATTCTTCGTCTGCAGCGTCACTTCCTGTGTGAGCTTCACGCCGACACACCACTTCCTGTCGTCATCAACACCTTCCACAGACTCGCCTCACACAACTCACACCTAGAGACACACACCATAGAGACACACACACGTAGAGACACACACACATAGAGACACACACACGCACACACCTAGAGACACACACCATAGAGACACACACACGTAGAGACACACACACCATAGAGACACACACACGTAGAGACACACACACATAGAGACACACACACGTAGAGACACAAACCATAGAGACACACACATGTAGAGTCACACACACCATAGAGACACACACACGTAGAGACACACACACATAGAGACACACACCCACACACCTATAGACACACACCATAGAGACACACACACATAGATACACACACACCATAGAGACACACACCATAGAGACACACACACGTAGAGACACAAACCATAGAGACACACACATGTAGAGTCACACACACCATAGAGACACACACACGTAGAGACACAAACCATAGAGACACACACATGTAGAGTCACACACACTATAGAGACACACACACGTAGAGACACACACCATAGAGACACACACGTAGAGAGACACACACCATAGAGACACACACACGTAGAGACACACACCATAGAGACACACACACGTAGAGACACACACCATAGAGACACACACACGTAGAGACACACACCATAGAGACACACACACCATAGAGACACACACACGTAGAGACACACACCATAGAGACACACACACGTAGTAGACACACACCATAGAGACACACACAGTAGAGACACACACCATAGAGACACACACCATAGAGCACACACACGTAGAGCACACACACCATAGAGACACACACACGTAGAGACACACACCATAGAGACACACACACGTAGAGACACACACCATAGAGACACACACACGTAGAGACACACACCATAGAGACACACACCATAGAGACACACACACATAGAGACACACACACGTAGAGACACACACACCATAGAGACACACACACCATAGAGACACACACACCATAGAGACACACACTAGAGACACACACACACATAGAGCACACACACACACCATGGAGACACACACACCATAGAGAGACACACACCATAGAGACACACACACGTAGAGACACACACACGTAGAGACACACACACCATAGAGACACACACACGTAGAGACACACACACATAGAGACACACACACATAGATACACACACACCATAGAGACACACACCATAGAGACACACACACGTAGAGACACAAACCATAGAGACACACACACATAGAGACACACACACTTAGATACACACACACCATAGAGACACACACATGTAGAGTCACACACACCATAGAGACACACACACGTAGAGACACAAACCATAGAGACACACACATGTAGAGCACACACACCATAGAGACACACACACGTAGAGACACAAACCATAGAGACACACACATGTAGAGTCACACACACCATAGAGACACACACACGTAGATACACACACATCATAGAGACACACACACGTAGAGACACAAACCATAGAGACACACACACATAGAGACACACACACGTAGATACACACAGACCATAGAGACACACACATGTAGAGACACACACACGTAGAGACACACACACGTAGATACACACACACCATAGAGACACACACACGTAGATACACACACACCATAGAGACACACACACCATAGAGACACACACACGTAGAGACACACACATGTAGAGTCACACACACCATAGAGACACACACACGTAGAGACAGACACCATAGAGACACACACACCATAGAGACACACACACGTAGAGACACAAACCATAGAGACGCAAACCATAGAGACACACACACGTAGATACACACACACCATAGAGACACACACACGTAGAGACACACACACATAGAGACACACACACGTAGAGACACACACACATAGAGACACACACACGTAGAGACACACACACATAGAGACACACACACGTAGAGACACACACACATAGAGACACACACACCATAGAGACACACACATCATAGAGACACACACACATAGAGACACACACACGTAGATACACACACATGTAGAGACACACACACCATAGAGACACACACACACGTAGAGACACACACCATAGAGACACACACACACACCATAGAGACACACACCATAGAGACACACACCATAGAGACACACACCACACACACCATAGAGACACACACACCATAGGGACACACACATCATAGAGACACACACACCATAGAGACACACACCATAGAGACACACACACCATAGAGACACACACCATAGAGACACACACATCATAGAGACACAAACCATAGAGACACACACACAGAGACACACACCATAGAGACACACACACCATAGAGACACACACACCATAGAGACACACACCATAGAGACACACACACCATAGAGACACACACACCATAGAGACACACACATCATAGAGACACACACACCATAGAGACACACACATCATAGAGACACACACACCATAGAGACACACACCATAGAGACACACACACCATAGAGTCACACACACGTAGAGACACACACACGTAGAGACACACACATGTAGAGACACACACACCATAGAGACACACACCATAGAGACACACACATCATAGAGACACACACACATGTAGAGTCACACACACCATAGAGACACACACACGTAGAGACACACACCATAGAGACACACACATCATAGAGACACACACACCACAGAGACACACACCATAGAGACACACACACCATAGAGACACACACATCAGAGACACACACATCATAGAGACACACACACCATAGAGACACACACACACATAGAGACACACACATCATAGAGACACACAGAGACACACACACATAGAGACACACACACCATGGAGACACACACACCATAGAGACACACACACCATAGAGACACACACATCATAGAGACACACACATCATAGAGACACACACACCATAGAGACACACACATCATAGAGACACACACCATAGAGACACACACACCATAGAGACACACACATCATAGAGACACACACACCATAGAGACACACACCATAGAGACACACACATCATAGAGACACACACCATAGAGACACACACATCATAGAGACACACACATCATAGAGACACACACATCATAGAGACACACACATCATAGAGACACACACATCATAGAGACACACACCATAGAGACACACACATCATAGAGACACACACCAGAGACACACACATCATAGAGACACACACACCATAGAGACACACACATCATAGAGACACACACCATAGAGACACACACATCATAGAGACACACACATCATAGAGACACACACCATAGAGACACACACCATAGAGACACACACATCATAGAGACACACACCATAGAGACACACATCATAGAGACACACACACCATAGAGACACACACATCATAGAGACACACACATCATAGAGACACACACACACTTTATTAAAACTCTTGACACTAAACTCTTTTATTCAACATTTAGTTTCCATGGCAACAGAAGACGAGACAGAAACACTGAAATTGTTTTTTTTGGTTTTATCTGTGAGTCTGACCTTTGACCTCGACCAGAACCAACGCCATCTTTTCTCACCAACACCCGTGACGTTTGTAAACCACTGCGTTTTTATTTCTCACGACGTGAAGAACTGCTCACAGGAAGTGACATCATTATACTGGACTTGCTAACGTTGATAAAGTTGCTAACGTTGCTAATGTTGCTAATGTTGCTAATGTTGCTAATGTTGCTAATGTTGCTAATGTTGCTAATGTTGCTAATGTTGCTAATGTTGCTCTTGTCGATCAACGCTACACAACAGTTTGTGTTGATGTCAGTGTGAAGAAACAACAAGTCTGTCACAAAGAAGACACAAGGAGGAGGATAAGCTAACCGCTAACTGTTAGCACAGCAACATAACAAACAAAATATATGGACGGAGGGATCGTGATGTTTTCTGATGACGGAGGGATCGTGATGTTTTCTGATGACGGAGGGATCGTGATGTTTTCTGATGACGGAGGGATCGTGATGTTCTCTGATGACGGAGGGATCGTGATGTTCTCTGATGACGGAGGGATCGTGATGTTTTCTGATGACGGAGGGATCGTGATGTTTTCTGATGACGGAGGGATCGTGATGTTTTCTGATGACGGAGGGATCGTGATGTTTTCTGATGACGGAGGGATCGTGATGTTCTCTGATGACGGAGGGATCGTGATGTTTTCTGATGACGGAGGGATCGTGATGTTCTCTGATGACGGAGGGATCGTGATGTTCTCTGATGACGGAGGGATCGTGATGTTCTCTGATGACGGAGGGATCGTGATGTTTTCTGATGACGGAGGGATCGTGATGTTTTCTGATGACGGAGGGATCGTGATGTTTTCTGATGACGGAGGGATCGTGATGTTTTCTGATGACGGAGGGATCGTGATGTTTTCTGATGACGGAGGGATCGTGATGTTCTCTGATGACGGAGGGATCGTGATGTTTTCTGATGACGGAGGGATCGTGATGTTTTCTGATGACGGAGGGATCGTGATGTTTTCTGATGACGGAGGGATCGTGATGTTTTCTGATGACGGAGGGATCGTGATGTTTTCTGATGACGGAGGGATCGTGATGTTTTCTGATGACGGAGGGATCGTCGGATGTTTTCTGATGACGGAGGGATCGTGATGTTTTCTGATGACGGAGGGATCGTGATGTTTTCTGATGACGGAGGGATCGTGATGTTTTCTGATGACGGAGGGATCGTGATGTTTTCTGATGACGGAGGGATCGTGATGTTCTCTGATGACGGAGGGATCGTGATGTTTTCTGATGACGGAGGGATCGTGATGTTTTCTGATGACGGAGGGATCGTGATGTTTTCTGATGACGGAGGGATCGTGATGTTTTCTGATGACGGAGGGATCGTGATGTTTTCTGATGACGGAGGGATCGGAGTGATTGTTTTCTGATGACGGAGGGATCGTGATGTTTTCTGATGACGGAGGGATCGTGATGTTTTCTGATGACGGAGGGATCGTGATGTTTTCTGATGACGGAGGGATCGTGATGTTTTCTGATGACGGAGGGATCGTGATGTTTTCTGATGACGGAGGGATCGTGATGTTTTCTGATGACGGAGGGATCGTGATGTTTTCTGATGACGGAGGGATCGTGATGTTCTCTGTTGATGTTCTCTGATGACGGAGGGATCGTGATGTTTTCTGATGACGGAGGGATCGTGATGTTCTGTTCTCTGATGACGGAGGGATCGTGATGTTTTCTGATGACGGAGGGATCGTGATGTTTTCTGATGAGGAGGTTGATGACGGAGGGATCGTGATGTTTTCTGATGACGGAGGGATCGTGATGTCGGAGTCATCGTGATGTTTTCTGATGACGGAGGGATCGTGATGTTTTCTGATGACGGAGGGATCGTGATGTTCTCTGATGACGGAGGGATCGTGATGTTTATGATGTTTTCTAGACGGAGGGATCGTGATGTTTTCTGATGACGGAGGGATCGTGATGTTTTCTGATGACGGAGGGATCGTGATGTTTTCTGATGACGGAGGGATCGTGATGTTTTCTGATGACGGAGGGATCGTGATGTTTTCTGATGACGGAGGGATCGTGATGTTTTCTGATGACGGAGGGATCGTGATGTTTTCTGATGACGGAGGGATCGTGATGTTTTCTGATGACGGAGGGATCGTGATGTTCTCTGATGATGGAGGGATCGTGATGTTTTCTGATGACGGAGGGATCGTGATGTTTTCTGATGACGGAGGGATCGTGATGTTTTCTGATGACAGAGGGATCGTGATGTTCTCTGATGACGGAGTGATCGTGATGTTCTCTGATGACGGAGGGATCGTGATGTTTTTTCGCCGTGGGTCACATGACCACTACGTCGCCCAGCCGTCCAGCCGCAGGCGCTTCAGAGAGGCTCCGTCTCCAGGCCCCGCATGCAGATCTGAGCGGAGCTGATCCTCATCCTGGGACGGGCAGGACGAGCTGTCGGCCAGAGCCTGATGATGAAGATGATGATGAAGATGTGGGGCAGAGCTGAAGCCTGATTGGTTGCGGTCTCGTGGGGGCGACGCAGGCTCTGACTTGACGGACAGACTCGACCTGCTGACAGAGGAAGAGAAGAAGACGTGAAGGAAGTAAAACCATAAATCTTAATTTAATTTGAACCTTTTTTCATCTTCTTACATTTTCATACTTTTAAGGATTAATGCATTTTTTTTTCCTTTTTTTAAATGAAATGAAATGTATTGTTCATTTATTTATTAAACTTATTACTTGTAAAAATAAACCTGGAACATAACAATTGTATTTAATATGTTTTAAGTTCAGTATTTTATATTTTTAAGGAGAGGAATTTTGTCATTTATTTAGTTCAGCAATTTTTAAAAAATAAATATAATCAAATAATAAAAACACAAGAAATTGAACAATTGTTTTTAATGTCTATAAAGATTTTATTGTCGTCCACGTCATTCCACGTATTTTTAAAACATAGAATCTAACATGTCAATGACGTCACTCACGTGCTCCTCTCGTGCTGCCAGGTCGTCACAGAAAAACCTGACGCGCCAGAAAAGTCTGGAACGACAGAAAAACGTCAGACTCGCCTTCACAACACGCTCGTGGGGCGTTCAGGTACCGTGGGAGAGTTGGCTGTAGGACCCCCCCGCACACACCCCGGGACCAGGGCCCCCCCCACTCTGGAACACAAACGTGTTGAAGTCATTTTATGTTCGTCACGCAGCGACATCTTTGACCACTGGGTGGCGCCACAGACGAGCTTTCACCTGTGATGACGTCATCAAGCGGGACTGGACCAGCTGGAGCTCAGACTTCCTGGTCTGAGGAGGAGGAGGAAGAGGAGGAAGAGGAGGAGGAGGAGGAGGAGGAGGAGGAAGAAGAGGAGGAGCCTTCAGCGCGTCCAGCAGGCCGTTGACTGCACAGAGGGCAGTAGCACAATCTGAACACATGGTGGAGCCACAGGTTAAAGGTACACACACACACACACACACACACACACGCACACACACACACACACACACACACACACACACACACACACACACACACACACACACACACACACACACACACACACACACACACACACACGCGTAAGTATACATACACACACAGACAGCACACACAGAGCACACACACGCACACACACACAGGTATGCACACAAAAGGTACACACATGAGCACACACACACACACACGCACACACACATACACACACACACAGGTGCCGCACACCCAAAGGCACACGTACACACACAGACAGCTACACACAGAGCACACACACACACACAGACAGGTGTGCTGACAAAAGGTACACACATGAGCACACACACACACACACACGCACACACACATACACACACACACAGGTGTGCTGGTAAAAGGTATACATACACACACAGACAGCTACACACATGAGCACACACACGCACACACACACAGGTATGCACACAAAAGGTACACACATGAGCACACACACACACCTACACAAGTGCTGGAACACATCCAAAGTGAAAAAAACACAAATGTATAAAAACACAACAAAGGTTTAAACACACATTCATGTAGAAACGCACACACACCTGTATCACAGCTGCTGCCTGGGTGTGTGTGTGTGTGTGTGTGAGGAGCGCCAGTGTCGTCCAGCGTTGCCGTGGCGGCGGTGAGGGCTTGAGACGTGAAGGTGTGAGCAGGAGTGTGAGGGTAGCTCTGAACACCTGAGGACTGACGGACGCACATGATTCTCACCAGCATCGTCGCCTGCGTGACCTCTGACCTCTGACCTCTGACACGTACCAGTCTGTGGCTGCGCATCATGTGATCGAAGCCCTCGTTGACCTTCTTGTATTTGTCGGCGCTGGTCGCCGTGACGACCAACGACGCTTCACTGTCTGGACTTTCACAGCTTCGATGTCTTGTCAAGCCTGGAAGGCCTGGAAGTTTTTTTTTTTTTTTTTTTTTTTTTTTTTTTTTTTTTTTTTTTTTTTTTTTTTTTTTTTTAATTTTTTTTTTTTTTTTTTTTTTTTTTTTTTTTTTTTTTTTTTTTTTTTTTTTTTTTTTTTACCTTTCTTGTTCAGAGCCTGAAGGTCATGAAGATATTCTCATCAAATTAATATATCGTTAATATATCGTTAATATAATTAATATTCATTAAAAATAATAACATCAAATTAATATATAATTAATATAATTAATATTCATTAAAATAATAACATCAAATTAATATATCGTTAATATATCATTAATCTAATTAATATTCATTAAAATAATAACATCAAATTAATATATCGTTAATATATAATTTATATAATTAATATTCATTAAAATAATAACATCAAATTAATTTAAAAAAAAAAAAAATATCTTTATTAATATAATTAATATTCATTAAAATTATAACATCAAATTAATATATCGTTAATATATCATTAAAATAATTAATAAAATTAATATTCATTTAATATAATTAATAGATTATAATATAATTAATATAATAATAATATAATAACATCATTAACCTAATCATATAATTATTAGAATAATATTAAATCATAAAAACATCTAAACAAATCATTAAAAAGTCACTTTTACTTCAAAGTATTTATTGGATTTTTTTGTTGTTGTAAGTTTTCAAAAGAATAAACTGATCATAGATTAAAAATAAATAAAAATGTATAAATAAAAAAAAAAAAAAAAAAAAAAATTTTTTTTAATTTCCCCCCCAAAGAAAAAAAAAAAAAAAAAAAATTTTTTCCCCCCCCCCCCCCCCCGGGGGGTAAAAAAGAAGGGAAAGCAGGTGAGATGTTGTCGAGACTCGCCCTACTCTCTCTCCAGCTGGTCTGGACCTGGTCTGGACCTGGTTTTCACCCAGGCTGGACCTGGTCTGTACCTGGTTTGGACCCGGTCTGGACCTGGTCTGTACCTGGTTTGGACCCGGTCTGGCAGCTCACCTCCAGGATGTCGGTGTTGGTCCTGCTCTCGTGCGGCTGCTGGTACTGGGTGTACTTGAGCAGAACCTTGTCCATGTCGGTGCTGGCGAACTGGAAGAGTTTGTCGGAGCTGTTGAAGACCATCAGAGCGATCTCACAGTCGCACAACACGCTCAGCTCGTACGCCTTCTTCATCAGCCCGAACTTCCTCTTCATGAAGGTCACCTGAGGTCACAAGGTCGACGGTTCACTCGCAACCAACACCTGAACCAACACCAGAACCCACACCGGAACCAACCCCAAAACCAACCCCAGAACCAACACAAGAACCAACACCGGAACCAACCCCAAAACCAACAGCAGAACCAACACCAGAACCAATACCAGAACCAACCCCAGAACCAACAGCAGAACCAACACTGGAACCAACACCTGAACCAACACCGGAACCAACACCGGAACCAACACCGGAACCAACACCGGAACCAACACCGGAACCAACACCTGAACCAACAGGGAACCAACCGGAACCAACACCCGGAACCACACCAGGAACCAACCCAGGAACCAACCCAGGAACCAACACCGGAACCAACACCTGAACCAACACCGGAACCAACAGCAGAACCAACACCAGAACCAACACCGGAACCAACAGCAGAACCAACACCGGAACCAACACCTGAACCAGCACCTGAACCAACCCAGGAACCAACCCAGGAACCAACACCGGAACCAACACCGGAACCAACACCTGAACCAACACCGGAACCAACAGCAGAACCAACACCGGAACCAACACCGGAACCAACACCTGAACCAACACCGGAACCAACCCCGGAACCAACACCTGAACCAGGAACCGGAACCCAGAACCAGGAACCAACACCGGAACCAACACCGGAACCAACACCTGAACCAACACCGGAACCAACACCAGAACCAACACCGGAACCAACACCGGAACCAACACCGGAACCAACACCTGAACCAACACCAGAACCAACACCAGAACCAACACCGGAACCAACACCCGAACCAACACGGAACCGGAACCAACCCAGGAACCAACCCAGGAACCAACCCCGGAACCAACACCGGAACCAACACCGGAACCAACACCTGAACCAACACCGGAACCAACAGCAGAACCAACACCGGAACCAACCACCGGAACCAACACCTGAACCAGCACCGGAACCAACCCAGGAACCAACCCAGGAACCAACACCGGAACCAACCCCGGAACCAACACCTGAACCAACACCGGAACCAACCCAGGAACCAACCCAGGAACCAACACCGGAACCAACACCGGAACCAACACCGGAACCAACACCGGAACCAACACCGGAACCAACACCGGAACCAACACCGGAACCAGCACCGGAACCAACCCAGGAACCAACCCAGGAACCAACACCGGAACCAACACCGGAACCAACACCGGAACCAACACCGGAACCAACCACGCGAACCAACCCAAGGAACCAAGACAAAAACCGAGGAACCAAGACCGGAACCAACACCGGAACCAACACCAGAACCAACACCGAAACCAACACCGGAACCAACCCCAGAACCAACACCAGAACCAACACCGGAACCAACACTGGAACCAACACCAGAACCAACACCTGAACCAACACCAGAACCAACACCTGAACCAACACCAGATCCAAAACCCGAACTCATGATCCAAGATGATAAAGAAGATCCTCCTTTAACACGCACAACTCACTCCCCCTCAGTGAACTCATCACTGAAGCTGTTGTTTATTAGAAGTTAGAATTAGAAAAAAGCCAAAAAATTAAACAAAGTCACAAAAATGACCTTGAAACCCAGATGTCAATCACTTCACTTCTCTGATCGATGATGATTGGCAGCTGTCAGTCACTGACCTGACGGTTCCGCTCGTCCACGATGCGACTGATTTGGATCTTCTTCCTGCCCATCACCAGACCTTTGTTCTTCATCCACGTCCTGCACACACACACACACACACACACTTGTGATGAGAGTCGACTTCACCTCTACACACACATACACACAACTCACTAACCCATACACCACATCTCATAGCCACACTCACAGACGCACACACCGCACATCTCACTAGACACACACAACTCATTAGACACACACACATCTACAGACACACACAACTCTTAGAAACACAAAACATCTCACTCCTCTCACTAACACACACACACGCACACTAACACACACAACTCACTAGACGCACACACACGCACATCTCACTAGACACACACAACTCATTAGACACACACACATCTCACTAGACACACACAACTCATTAGAAACACAAACACATCTCACTAGACACACACACACATCTCACTAGACACACACACGCACATCTCACTAGACACACACAACTCAATATACACACACACATCTCACTACACATAAACACATCCCTCTAGAGACACACACACACATATCTCACTACACACACACAACTCATTAGACACACACAACTCATTAGACACACACACACGCACATCTCACTACACACACACAACTCAATATACACAAACACATCTCACTACACACACATATCTCACTACACCCACACACATATCTCACTACACACACACACAAATACACCTTACTGCACACACAGAGATTCACACACTGACTGACAACAGACTTACACACACAAAAACTGACACACAAACACACACACAAGTCTATATTACAGAGGTCCTTGAACTTATCACGGGTCGTACAACCTGAGAGATCCACAAGTTGCGTCAACAGTAGGATGAACAGACCTCGAGACTTCACCGTCTCCATGACGACGAGGGACCGAACGTACCTGATCACCGGCAGCTCCTCGTCCTCCGGCGTCTCCTCCGAGTGAGCTGCTCTTCACGACTCATCCTGGATTACTGCAGACGAAGCCTCCAGAGATGCTAATCCTTGGTCTCCTTGATGTGATGACGGGTCAGCCTGGTCCAGGTCCGGCTCAGGACCTGCAGGACTCCAGGATTTAAAGGTCTCCAGGATCCCATGATTTGATGGACAAGATGCAAATATTTGTGCTGATCCTCCAGAATCCTTTAATCTTCATCTGGTAGATGTTGAGGCTCAGGAGGTCACGTCGCACACGCGTGTGCAGCCTCCCAGGGCCCCCCACAGATGGGTGGAGGTCATGTGACGCGTCATGTGACTTCAACATCAGTTTGACTCAAAGTTTACATCTTTAAGTTTCTTAAACATCTGTCGTCATAGCAACACTCACCTACTTCTGTTCCTTGATCAAAATAACATGTTTTACACGTGTTTCATCTTCATCTTCATTGTCATCTTCATCATCATCTTCATCATCTTCATCATCATCATCTTCATCATCATCATCTTCATCATCTTCATCATCATCATCTTCATCGTCATCGTCATCATCATCTTCATCATCTTCATCTTCATCGTCATCGTCATCGTCATCTTCATCATCTTCATCATCTTCATCTTCATCATCATCTTCATCATCATCATCATCTTCATCATCTTCATCTTCATCATCATCTTCATCATCTTCATCTTCATCTTCATCGTCATCATCATCATCTTCATCTTCATCTTCATCATCATCATCATCATCATCATCTTCATCATCATCATCTTCATCATCTTCATCATCATCATCTTCATCGTCATCGTCATCGTCATCATCATCTTCATCATCTTCATCTTCATCGTCATCGTCATCTTCATCATCTTCATCATCTTCATCTTCATCATCATCTTCATCATCATCATCATCTTCATCATCTTCATCTTCATCATCATCTTCATCATCTTCATCGTCATCTTCATCTTCATCGTCATCATCATCTTCATCTTCATCTTCATCATCATCTTCATCTTCATCATCATCTTCATCTTCATCATCATCTTCATCATCTTCATCTTCATCTTCATCGTCATCGTCATCATCATCTTCATCATCTTCATCATCATCTTCATCATCATCATCTTCATCATCTTCAACATCGTCATCTTCTCGATCAAACGACCTGTGAAGACTCAGGACTCTGTCGCCCTCTAGTGTCTGGACAATAACATCAGTCCAACGAGTTAATGGTTCAACATTTTATTGTGTCTTGAAACAAAATCACGTCAGTGTAGAAAACATAGAACAGTTCATAAATAAAAACATGAAAACAACAGGCGTTTGTACGCACACACTCTGATTGTGACAATGATTGAGTCATGTGTGTAGTTCAGGAGTCAGTTGTGTAGTTCAGGAGTCAGGTGTGTAGTTCAGGAGTCATGTGTGTAGTTCAGGAGTCATGTGTGTAGTTCAGGAGTCATGTGTGTAGTTCAGGAGTCATGTGTGTAGTTCAGGAGTCACTTGTGTGGTTCAGGAGTCAGGTGTGTAGTTCAGGAGTCATGTGTGTAGTTCAGGAGTCAGGTGTGTAGTTCAGGAGTTGTTGTGTAGTTCAGGAGCCAGTTGTGTAGTTCAGGAGTTGCTTGTGTAGTTCAGGAGCCAGTTGTGTAGTTCAGGAGTTGCTTGTGTAGTTCAAGAGTCAGTTGTGTAGTTCAGGAGTCAGGTGTGTAGTTCAGGAGCCAGTTGTGTAGTTCAGGAGCCAGTTGTGTAGTTCAGGAGTAGCTTGTGTAGTTCAGGAGCCAGTTGTGTAGTCCAGGAGCCAGTTGTGTAGTTCAGGAGTTGCTTGTGTAGTTCAGGAGCCAGTTGTGTAGTTCAGGAGTTGCTTGTGTAGTTCAGGAGTAGTTTGTGTAGTTCAGGAGTTGCTTGTGTAGTTCAGGAGTCAGTTGTGTAGTTCAGGAGTCAGGTGTGTAGTTCAGGAGTCAGTTGTGTTGCTTGTGTTCGCAGCGGTCAGTAGAGACGAGAACAGCGAGTCGGGTCTCTGAGCCAGAACATCCGGGTCGTCGATCTCTGCGACCTGGAATCAAAACAAACGCATCATAAGTTCACGGGTACTCAACACACACACACACACACACACTCACACACACACACACACACACACACACACACACACACACACACACACACACACACACACACACACACACACACACACACACACACACACACACACACACACACACACACACACACACACACACACACACACACACACACACACAAGCTGACTCCGACCCTAGCCCAACCCTGAGGTCTGAACTTTGACCTCTTTATCGTTTAAACACAAAACATTTTCGCTGCTGCTGGTTCAAGTTTGTGCGTCACTGCCTCAGAAGCTGCAGTTTCACACTCTGACCACCAGTGGGAGGCAGAGCCTCGAGGGTCGGTACCTCTCCCTGGTCCATGACCAGGATCCGGTCCATGTGCATGACGGTGTTGATGCGGTGCGCGATGGTGAGGATGGTGCAGTCCTGGAAGGCGTCCTTGATGGTGGTCTGGATCAGAGCGTCGGTCTCTGCGTCGATGGAAGCCGTCGCCTCGTCCAGCAGGATGATCTGGACGAACCAGACGTTGATGATGATCAACGAACTCATGTTACATTTAAAAGTACAGTTTGAGTGAAGAATATAAACCTTTGAAAAATAACAACTTATTAAATAACGACTTCATGGTTAAAATAATTAATTATTGTGTTAATATTAATTTAAAAAAAAACACACAAACGGAGTTGTTTTTCTTCAGATTAACAATAAAAGTAATTTATAAAATATTTATGTTCAGAAATAATCTTCCCCATATTTAAAGTATAAAACATAAGCTACAAAACAATTCTTTCAAATATTTACTTGAATTTTCTGTACTTTACACAATAAAAATATTTAGTCATCAGTCAGTGCAGGGTCAAAGGTCAATGTTTGGAGGGGCTGACCTTGGAGTTGCGCAGGATGGCTCGGGCCATACACATGAGCTGACGTTCACCCACAGAGAAGTTCTCTCCGTTCTCCAGCACCGGAGCCTGAAGCTTCAGCTCCAGACGACACACCTGAAGAGACGGTGTTCATATAGTGCACACAACAAGTACACAACAAGTACACACACTTAGACACAAACACACACTTAGACACACATACGAACAAGTTTATCTATCTCTCTATCTATGACTCTACGTACGTCCTTTGATGACCGTATAGTCCGATGATTACTGATAAATTGCCACAGGGTAGGTCTGACCTTGACCATTCTCCTCCTCATGTCTTGCCAGGCGGTTTCTCTTCTTCTCTGCCAGTTTCACTCTCTGTCAGCAGAATCCACACCAAGTGTAGCGAACGGCTGCTCGGCCATGCAAGTTCTAATGAGAGATACGGCTCATTGGTTTCCTAAATACATGCCATAGCCAACCAAGCTGGTGCATATTGTGGTCTCTAGCCTCCTGCGTCCTTCTCTTTGGAGGATGTCAAAGTGCTGCACATGGTCTTGACAAGTTTCTTTGAGGATGTTTTGGAGCAGTTGATGTGGAATGCATCAGACATCTTCAGATTACAAGCATATCACCTGTAAAGTTGCCATTTTTGTGTCCATGTGGTTGCTAGTGCTGAATGACCGATTTCTCAGACGGCCTTAAGGAAGCTGAAGCCTGCTCGATCCATGTTGATCTATGGACCAGTGCTAATGCAAACGAGTCGGATTCCAGACCACCAACAGTCACCTTGGACCTCACCCCACCCTTCAAGATCTCAGCAGGAATGGAGCCTGGTCCTGGTGATTAATATTGTTCAAAGCTGTAAGGTAGCACAAACCCCTGCTGGGTCCGGGTCAGGGCTTCAACTTGAACCATAGCCATGATCATGGGCGGTCAGGCACTCTGCACCTCTCATC
This sequence comes from Callionymus lyra, assembly GCA_016630915.1. Classification (NCBI taxonomy): domain Eukaryota; kingdom Metazoa; phylum Chordata; class Actinopteri; order Syngnathiformes; family Callionymidae; genus Callionymus; species Callionymus lyra. Next base: position 279,309 of record JACEEU010000690.1, read on the forward strand.
GCTCTCCAGAGTCTGATTGTCTGACAATAATGTTGTCCAAAAGGGGCCAGGGTCTATACCGACAAGGCATCCAAGAGGTTTTTGCATTGGACTGACCAATGCCATGATGTTCAATCACACCTTTCCTGATGTCAATATTCATTCGCACCCATTCAAATCTCAACAGCGAGATTTATTTTGGGTACTTCATGTAGGGCCTTATCCATTACCTCGTAGAAGGAGTCTTTCCCAGCCTCGTCGGTTGGCAGGTTAGGTAAAAAGAGACTTGGCAGAAGACTGTTCTTAATGGTCGAACCCACACCATGCAGGTGCTGTTTTCCTACGGGGTTAACTTTTCAGAAAAAGGTGTAACCGGTGACACCCACCCCCCCCGTCCCCCCGTCCCCCGTCCCCGCAATCTTTTCTTACTGGGAGCAGCAGATGTTATAGCAGCAAAGGTCTGTTGCTATCAATGCTGTTCACGGATCCGGCCTATGATGTTTCTGATGTTCCAAGTTGCCAATGATAACAGTAAGAGTCTCGTTTATAAAGACGATTATGCTAGTAAGTCTTACTGCACCCTGTGGGCCTGGTCACAGGTTACACATGCATAGACAGACACACACAAATATATACACACACAAATGCATACACACACAGATAGACACGGAAACACACACACACACAAACTGACCGAGTCCTTCATGTAGGTTTTCTCCAAGGCAGCCCAGATTTCCTCGTCAGTGTAGTTGTTAAAGGGGTCCAGGTTATACCTGCAGGTAATGTAACTATTAGGAGAGTGTGTGTGTGCGTGTGTGTGTGTCTATATGGGTCACCTGACAGTGCCGATGAACAGAACTGGGTCCTGAGGAATGACAGAGAGTTTGCTACGTAGGTCCTGCAGGCCCATCTTCATGACGTCCAGCCCATCGATCAGGATGGTTCCGGACTCTGGCTCTACCAGTCGGAACAAAGCCACACCCAAAGACGACTTCCCTGCATGACGGTCACACGCTCACCTCCGACTCACCCCGAAACCAATAAGCAATCCCATCATCAACCCAATCCACCTCTTACCAGAACCAGTGCGTCCTACGATTCCCAGCTTCTCTCTGGGCCGGATGGACAGGTCCACGCTGTTCAGCACCACAGGGGTGTTCTCTCTGTACCTCATCCGGTACTTCTGGAAGCGGATTGCTCCATCTTTGGGCCAGTCCTCTGGAACATCAGAACCCTGGACGTGTCTGGGAGCCTCAGGTCGACAGTCCTGCACACGACAGGATATGACCAATGAGACACATGGACCAGTTCAGATTTTCTGGCTGGACATTGCAGACCTCGATGTACTCCAGAAGTCTCTCCACTGAGTTAAACCGGGCCTCCACCTCCGTTGCCTGTCTCACCACGTACTGAAGCTGACCTGTCAGCTGCAACACACACACACACACAATCAGTCAGCAAGCTCTTCTGAAGGGACCAGACCTTGGCGGCCTCGGCAGAACCTGCACGGTGTAGGACATGGCCAGTCCCTTCATTGCCGGACTGATGATGTCGTTGCTGCTGAGAACCACAAAGAGTGACACGAACAAGGTCAGGATCACGGCCATGAAGTCCAGCCAGAAGGAGAGCCAGCGGGTTCCCGAGTGGAAGAGCACATAGTGGTTGTTGTTGCTGTCGCTGAGGGACTTGAACCTGCAGGAGACCACGATGAGGACCAGCTGAGACTGAAGATGAGACTGACGATGTGACCAGGACTCACAGGCGGACGTGGTTGTCGCGGACATTGTAGGCGTGGATAGTGCTGAGACCCTGCAGGGTGGACGTGGTCAGAGAGATGCAGGGAGAACGACTGATGTTCTCAAGACGCTTCATCTGACGGATGCTCCTCTGGAAGAAGCTGCATGCATGACATGTAATGATCATCTTCATCATCATCATAAAAATGATACTTCAACTTCCATAGACATCAGACATAGGAAGGAAGACAAAACAAATCAACAATTATCAGAATTTTTGGACTTTGGGAAGAAACCAGAGTTCCTGGAGCAAACAAACACACAACCTCTCCAGGACTCCTCACCAGACACAACTAACTATTATCTTCCTCATTAGTTATCTAGAGTTAGCTTAAGTGAGCTAGTTATCTTAAGTGAGCTTGTTATCTTAAGTAAGTAAGTAAGTAAGTCATTTTTATTTATATAGCACTTTTCCAGACCAGGGTCACAAAGCACTTAAACAATCAAAACAATATTCAATAAAGTATATACTTTAAAGGTCAAGATAAAACTGATAACACAACAGGAGTTCCAGAAAATCAAGGAAAAGCCTGACAAAATAAGAAAGTCTTAAGATGTTTCTTGAAAAAGTCAGTAGATCATCAAACACAGAGATGGTTCAAAAGCTTAGGAGCAACAGCCTGGAAGGATTTCTCTTCTCTGGTCTGGAAGTTCAGGAACCATCAGTAGATTCTGATCCACAGACCTCAGAGCCCGAGCTGGGGTGTAAGTCTGGATCAGATCACTGATGGAAGGTCTGACCATGAATAGATCTGAAAGTAAGAACCAGAATTTTAAAATGATCCTGAAAGAAACTGGCAGCCAGTGAAGAGTTTGAAGGAGAAATGTGAGTTCTTCTACTAGAGCGGCTCAGAATTCTGGCAGCAGAGTTTTGTATGAACTGCAGACGAGACACATCCTTCTGGTTTGGAAATGAAAACAAACTGTTACAATAGTCCAGGTGAGAAGACACAAACGCATGGATTACAAGCTCCAGATCATGTTGTGACAACATTTTCCTAAGTTTATAGATTTTTCTCAGTTGAAGGAAACAGTTTCTGGTCAGTTTTCTACAGTGTTGAACAAGAGACATGTCTTTATCAAATACAACACCCAGGTTTCTCAGGCTCGGTTTGACAGACTGACATAAGTCACTCAAGTACTGACTCAACCCTGGAATCTTGTCATCAGGAGCAATCACCAGAGTTTCAGTTTTGTCCACATTTAGCTTCAAAGTGTTTTCACTCATTGTTTGATTTCTAGCAACACTTGACTAAGTTCGAACTCTGGGGCTCAGTTGGACCAAAAGAGGAAACATCAGGAAATCTCTGAATGATTTGACCAGAGGAATCAAGCAAAAACAATAAAGGACCCAGAACAGAACCTTGAGGGACTCCACACAACAGATCTGCCGATTCAGAGCTCATTTGATTGGCAGATACACTAAAACTGCGCCCAGAAAGGTATGATGAGAACCATTCTAACACAGACCCAGACAGTCTTCATCCCTCAGTCTTCTCAGCAGGATCTGGTGATCAACTGTGTCAAAGGCTGAGGACAGATCCAAGAGAACCAGAACAGTGAATTGACCCGAGTCAGCCGACCTCATGATGTCACTGGACACTTTCAGTAAGACTGTCTCCGTAGAGTGATGTTTACGGAAGCCGGACTGAAACTTCTCATGGATGTCGCTCTGATCCAGGAACAGCTGCTCAGTCACCACCTTCTCCAAGATCTTGGACAAGAATGAAGTTTAGAAATAGGCCTGAAATTACTGAGGTCAGTTGGGTCTAAGCCTGGTTTTTGAGCAGAGGCTCCACAATGGTTTAAATGCATTGTTAAAAACCCCTGTGGAAAGAGAGAGGTTCACCATATTGGTAACCCAGGGGCCAATTACATCAAATACTTTAATAAAAAGCCTACAAGGAAGGACGTCATCTGAGCAAGAGGAGGGTTTCATCTTGTTCACTAGTGCTGAAATATCACCCAAAGATATAGCAGTGAAGGAAGACCAAGAGGAGGAGAGGGGCTCAGAGACACTAGGGGTTCCAAACAAAGGGGGAGAGATTTTCTCTTTGATCAATTTAATTTTGTCAATGAAAAATGTCAACAATGCATGGCTGTCAGCTTCACAGAAGACATGATTTGAGGAGCAGGAGACACGAGAGAATTAATCGTGTCAAACAACACTTTGGGGTTTTTCTTATTTGCTGCTACCAGTTTTCTGATGTAATCAGACGTAGCAGTTTCCACCATCTCATTGTAAGAAGACATCAGATCCTTGAGGTGAAGTCTGTGCACCTCAAGTTTAGTAGATAGTTAGCTTAAGTGAGCTAGTTAGCTTAAGTAAGATAGTTAGCTAAAGCGAGCTAGTTATCTTAAATGGGCTAGTTATCATAAGTGAGCTAGTTAGCTTAAATTAGATAGTTAGCTTAATTGGGCTAGTAATCTTAAATGGGCTAGTTATCTTCGAGGCTACATGCCAAGCTAATTTCCAGGACTCACAACAGGATGAGAGCGAAGAGGATCCCCATGACCAGCACAGCAACCAACATGGCAGGGAAGACGGCAGAGACGATGATGATGGTGAAGGTCACGGTGAAGGAGAAGAGCAGGAACGGATCCATGTTGAGAGGAAGCTCCATGTCCGCCTCCTCCTGGTCTTTAGCAAAGCGGTTCAGGATCCTACCAGTCGGAGTCGTGTCGAAGAAGCTCATGGGACTGGAGATGACCTGCAGAGAGGAACATCTTACTTCTTAACTGTCTTACTTCTTAACTGTCGTACCTTCCTAACTGTCGGTCTTACATTCCTAACTGTCTTACTTCTTACTTCTTAACTGTCGTACCTTCCTAACTGTCTTACTTCTTAACTGTCCTACATTCTTAACTGTCTTACATTCTTAACTGTCTTACTTCTTAACTGTCTTAATTCTTAACTGTCTTACTTCTTAACTGTCATTTTTAACTGTCTTACTTCTTAACGTCTTATTTTTAACTGTCTTACCTTCTTAACTGTCTTACTTCTTAACTGTCGTACCTTCCTAACTGTCTTACTTCTTAACTGTCTTACATTCTTAACTGTCTTACTTCTTAACTGTCTATACCTTCTTAACTGTCTCTGACCTTCTTAACTGTCTTACCTTCTTAACTGTCTTACTTATTAACTGTCTTACTTCTTAACTGTCGTACCTTCTTAACTGTCTTACTTATTAACTGTCTTACTTCTTAACTGTCTTATTTTAACTGTCTTACTTCTTAACTGTCTTACATTCTTAACTGTCTTACTTCTTAACTGTCTTAATTCTTAACTGTCTTACTTCTTAACTGTCATACCTTCCTAACTGTCTTACTTCTTAACTGTCCTACATTCTTAACTGTCTTACATTCTTAACTGTCTTACTTCTTAACTGTCTTAATTCTTAACTGTCTTACTTCTTAACTGTCATACCTTCTTAACTGTCTTACTTCTTAACTGTCGAGACCAAAAAATGTCTTACCTTCTTAACTGTCTTACATCTTCTTTTCTTAACTGTCTTACCTTCTTAACTGTCTTACTTCTTAACTGTCTTACATTCTTAACTGTCTTACTTCTTAACTGTCTTACTTCTTAACTGTCTTAATTCTTAACTGTCTTACTTCTTAACTGTCGTACCTTCTTAACTGTCGTACCTTCTTAACTGTCGTACCTTCTTAACTGTCTTACTTATTAACTGTCTTACTTCTTAACTGTCTTAACTCTTAAACTGTCTCTGTGTACCTTCTTAACTGTCTTACTTCTTAACTGTCTTACCTTCTTAACTGTCTTACTTCTTAACTGTCTTACCTTCTTAACTGTCGTACCTTCTTAACTGTCTTACTTCTTAACTGTCTTACCTTCTTAACTGTCTTACCTTTTTAACTGTAGTACCTTCTTAACTGTAGTACCTTCTTAACTGTCTTACTTCTTAACTGTCGTACCTTCTTAACTGTCGTACTTCTTAACTGTCGTACCTTCTTAACTGTCTTACCTTTTAAACTGTTGTACTTTCCTAACTGTAGTACCTTCTTAACTGTCGTACCTTCTTAACTGTCGTACTTCTTAACTGTCTTACTTCTTAACTGTCGTTCCTTCCTAACTGTCGTACCTTCTTAAACTGTCATACCTTCTTAACTGTCGTACCTTCTTAAACTGTAGTTCCTTCGTGATTGTTGTACCTTGTTAAACTGTGGTTACTTGTTAACTGTCGAACCTTCTTAACTGTCGTACCTTCGTGATTGTCGTACCTTCTTAAACATGGCGTTGTGCAGTTTGTTGGAGGCGTTGAGGGTGACGTTGGTGTAGGCGAAGCACTTGATGACGGCCAGAACCACCATAATAACCACAGTCATGCCGTAAATCAGCTGGTAGAACTCCAGATCCGGGTTTTGTGAGATGTCGCCCACGTCTGTCGAATTAACTACTGTCTGTGAAGGAGGACAACACACACAGACACAACATTGACCTTCACCTAAATAAACAAAGAGTATTATCTGATCTGCAATACATTATTTTGTATCTTATCAGCCTCTTCTGTCAAAAACAGGAAGTCATTGGACACAGAGACTGGGTTCTCACCCCATTTCCTTGTCCCAGCCAGTAGCTGAGCCACCAGCCGCTGAAGGCTGTGGTGCCCACCATCAGCATGGTGGTGAAGACGGTCAGGAAGGCGACGATGTAACCTGCAGGGGTGAGGGGTGAGTGTGTGTGATCAAGTGTGTGTACACGGCAGTGTGTCCAACCTCCAGCAGCTTTGCAGTACTTTTGGTAGACCCTCCATGAGACAGCGCCCTCTGTGGACACTTCCTGACGCACCAGCTGGTTTATACCCTGGAAAGCTGGGAAGCAAGAAAAATTGAACAGAAAATAAATATTGTGTTGCTGGTCGGCAGTGGTCAGTGGCATTCCAGGGGTCATGTTTAAAACACATAACTATACTGGTCCTTCCTTGTAAAATGTTGTTCTAAATAAAGTACGACAACAAATGAGATGCAGACTCACATTTTCTCTTGGCAGTTGTCGCTTCATTCTCGTCCGACATGTCGAAGCCTGAGACACACGTCAGATATTTCAGAGTCAAACTCTGGAATTTTCGTTCTGAACTTCAATTACCAGCGTTGGCGACGCCGCCCACGTCTGTGCAGTCGAGCTCCGCCTCCACCAGCCGAACGTTGTCCTCCGTGTCCAGGTCCTTCTTCTCCACCTGAGTCTTGAACCAACACATACTTGTTGAAAATCTAATTGATGCAGTACCACGACTGTTACTACTACTATGATGTTTGTACTACATCTACAGGTACTGCTAACATTGCTCCTGCGGATACTACAACTAGTAATATTAGTCCACGGTAATACTTATGCAACTATTACTATCAGATGCACTTTTATTTATGTCTCTATTAGCTAAACTACTACAACAAAAATACAACTGACAACAACAAAAACAACGTTGAAAACCCCAGTTATTGGTTTCATAACTTCAGGTTCTACGAATTGGTGCGAAGCCCTCTAACTGCTTCGCTACTCATTTACCCTTGAGGCCCTGCCTCTTCTGAGAAAGCTTAATGAACTTGCCATCCAGCTGGGTGCAGGTTGCTTCCTTTAAAAGGTGGGGAATCCCCACTGCACTTCCTCCAACTGAAAGCTCAGCGGAGAAAAGGCGGCAGCTGGGCGACGTGGTTAGAGGTCTTCGCACCAATTTGTCGTAATTATGAAACCTATTACTCAGGGTCTGTATTACGTCATTTGGTGCTCCGCCCTCTAACTGCTTCGCTACTGGTTTAAACCAGACGAGATCAATGTACCCCCAGCTGGATGCCGCTCCTGACAGCAGCATCACTAGGGCCCCGTCGGACCAGGAACTACATCCACTGAAGCCACTGGCCACGGGGGGTGGGGAGGATGGCAGCACTCAACACCGTATGAGCTACTGATCCTGTAGCTACGTCGAGGAGATAGGCTCTAGCGAAGGTTGAGGTGGACGCCCAAGGTGCGGCTGAGCAGATGTCGGCCCTGATAATGGCTGATCTCACACAGTGATAGAATCTCTGAGTGGAGACCACCTCACCTAACCAACATCTACTGTGTAGATGAACAGGGCATCAGAGCGCCTAAAAACGGCCACCCACCGCAAGTAACAGGCCACAGCCCCCACTGGACACAACAGGGGAAGATGTTCCTGACCCTGGTCCAAGAGAGGCAGCGGATGAAACGCCCGCAGCGTGATAGTCGTTGCCTGGAAGGAGGAGCTGAGAACCTGCCGGCGGAAAGCTGGGTTCGGGCGCAATGATACTGATAACTCTGCGACCCCAAAGGAAAGACACTCAGGGCTAATAAAGAGAGCACAAATCTCACTCGCTCTCTTCGTGGCCGTGCAGCGCCAGAAGGAACAAGACCTTGAAAGACAAGATATCCAGTTGGACTTGGTCAAGAGGCTTGTGAGAGAGTCCAGCACTAGCTGGAGATCCGTCTGAGGGCTGGAAGCCTGTAGACCCCCCGTAAGAACTGCACGACCAGGGGGTGGTAACGAGCTGAAGCACCCTTAAACCCGACATGCCTCCTTGCTATATGCGAATACTTTAATGAGATGAACCACTTGCAGCTGAACACCTCAAAGACCAAGGAGCTGGTCTTGGACTTGCCAAAGCCAAAGCCACGTCCAGTGTCCATCAGAGGCGACGAGCTGGAGATAGTTGATAACTATAAGTACCTCGGTGTGTGGATGGACAGTAAACTGGACTGGTCCTGCAACACAGACCATGTATATAAGAAAGTTCAGAGTAGACTGTACTTTCTGAGGAGGCTTCGATCATTTAACATCTGCAAGAAGATCCTCTGCATGTTCTACCAGTCTGTGGTGGCCAGTGTTCTACGCTGTGGTGTGTTGGGGTGGGAATATGATTAAGAGGAGGTCAACAGGTCAACAGGTCAACAGGTCAACAGGTCAACAGGTCAACAGGTCAACAGGTCAACAGGTTGATCAGGAGGGCTGGCTCTGTGGTTGACATGAAGCTGGACTCACTGGTGACAGTTGCTGAGAGGAGATCATTGAACAAACTACTGTCCATCATGGATGATGACAGTCATCCTCTGAACACTGTCATCAGTGAGCAGAGAAGCAGATGAAGCACGAATGCTCCTCCCATGATGCAACACTAATAGACTCAACGACTCATACATTCCTCAGGCTATTAAATTGTACAATTCTGAGTTCGGGGGCAGAAGTGAAAGTATCTGGATGTTCTGTTCTATGTTAGTCTTTGTATCCTTTGTCTTTATTGTTTTTCTTTGACCTAGGTTCTTTATCTTTATCATTGTGTCATCTTGTTCTTCCTCTTTCTTTCTCTTTGTTCTTGTTCTTATTTCATTTTGATTATTTTTAATGAATAATTGCTGTATTGCTGTGTCTAATTTGGAAAATAACAATTTCCCGAAGAAGCCCTGCTGAGGATCAATAAAGTTCTACCTAACCTAACCAGCAAATGTAACAGGAATGACGGGACAGCAGAGACCAGACAGGAGCTGTGGTCCAGGCACCTGCCTGCACGCCAGCGAGAGAACATCCCCTATTTGGAAGCATAAAGCCTACGTGTAGACGGGGCCCCTGGATAACAACAACATGTGATGACAACAACAACTGATGAAGTCAACAACTGACAACCCAAACAACTGATGACAACAACGCCAACCGATTACAACAACAACTGACGACAACAACACCACCTGACGTCAACACACCTTGGTTTGCTCCATCTTGTAGTTGCTGGTCAGTTGTGCGTAGCGGTCTTGAGCTTTCATGAGCATCTGATGACTTCCTGCCTCCCGCACTTGTCCGTCCTCCAGAACCAGGATGTTGTCGCAGAACTCCAGATACTGAGAGACGGGAGAGTGTGAGACGGTTGTGTGGATGGATGTGGAGACAGTGTTGCACCTGCAGCTGGTGAGTGACCAGAACCACCGACTTGCCCCGGAGCTCCTTCTTCACGCACTCCTCGAAGATGTGCTTCCCCACGTGAGCGTCCACGGCCGACAGCGGGTCGTCCAGCAGGTAGATGTCCTTGTTGGAGTAGACGGCTCGAGCCAGGCTGATCCTCTGCTTCTGACCCCCCGACAGGTTCAGGCCCCGCTCCCCGATCTGTCAGAGGTCAGAGGTCAATGAGCAAGTTCCAGGCAGACTCTGAAGGAATCCAACCTCGGTCTGGTCTCCGTGCGGGAGGATCTTCAGGTCGTCTCTGAGGCTGCAGACGTCCAACACTCGCTCGTACCTGCAAACACACAATAAATCACTCAGGGACACACAAGCAGTTGAACACACACCGAGGGAAAGAACACACAATCCTGACGAAACACTTTTATACACAATCACAAGATGAACATACAACACACTCCTCGTGTATTTATGTAATTTCTATTATAATATATTTAAATCATATTTTTTATTGTATTTGTATAATTTATTTGAATTAAAAACTTATTATATTTTCTTTCTTTCATTCACTTATATTTTTATTAAATAATTCTTCAATAATTACCAAAAAAATCACTTTAATATTGTTTTATATTTATTCATGAATATAAATTAATTTACATTTTCATGATTTAAAAAAGTTATGACAAAAATGTACACAAACACAGATAACTAAACACACATATACACACATACACACTATTGTAGACAAACACACAAACTATTACAGACACAGAAATAAACACACAAACTATTATAGACTCACAAACACACACACAAACTATTATAGACACACACACATAAAAAACAAACAATCCCACCAAAGAACACACAAAAATCCAACACTTCTATAAAACTAAACTATTGAACACACACATTTGTTCAAACAAAGAGATATACAACACAACTGGTGTGTATAATGTCTAATCGACATCGGTGGGAACTTCCTCTATTTTTTCACTTTCACTTGTGTGTGTGTGTGTGTAGTGAATGAGTGAGTGAGTGAGTGAGTGTGTGTGTGTGTGTGTGTGTGAGTGTGTGTAGTGAGTGAGTGAGTGTGTGTGTGTGTGTGTGAGTGTGTGTAGTGAGTGAGTGAATGTGTGTGCGAGTAAGGTAAGGTAAGGTAAAACTTTATTGATCCCTCAGGAGGTGTGTGTAGTGAGTGTGTGTGTGTTTGTGAGTGTGTGTGTACGTGAGTGTGTGTAGTGAGTGGAGTGAGTGAGTGAATGTGTGTGTGAGTGTGTGAGACTGTGTGTGTGTGTGTGTGTGTGTTATCATCCTCCACACGTGTCCACATGTTAACGAGTCAATAAAGTGACTCAAGTGAGTTCAAAGGTCGTCATACGAACTTTTATGATTCAGGCTGAATGTTGTGACTCGGCAGGTTTTGAGTCGCGGCTCATTGACTCACTTGTCCTGCTGGAGCTCCTCCCCCATCAGGATGTTCTCGCGCACTGAGCCGTGGAAGATCCAGGCTTGCTGGGACACGTAGGCGAAGGTTCCGTCGGCCACGACCGAGCCCTGGAGCAGGTGCATCTGAGGGTCAGAGGTCACGGGGGGTCAGAGGTCACAGGGTCAGAGCTGGACCTTCATCACTCAGAACTGACCTGCTCTAAGATGCTGGAGATCAAGGAGGTCTTGCCGCTGCCCACGTTCCCGCACACGCCCAGAAGACTTCCCTGACGGAGACAAGTCCCAACATGAGCCCGTGACCTTTGACCTGCTGGTCCGGTTCCGACCAACCTTCTGCAGCTTGAAGGAGATGTTCCTCAACGTGGGCTGAGGCTCGTCGCTCGCCGCGTCCTCCTTCAGTCCAGACACGCCGTTGGCGGCGCGAGTCTGAGGCCTGGTCCAGGACAGGCTGGCGTCCTTCATCACCAGAGCCGAGTCCAGGTCCTTCATGTGGACCATGTAGGGTTCTGGGTTCTCCAGCAGCAGGATCCTCTGAGGAGACAAGGTCACTGACCTCTGAACTCAGACCTCGTCTTGTCTTTAATAGTCTGAGTTTGTATAGGTGTGTGTTTGTGTGTCTATATGAGTTTGTGTGTCTATAATAGTTTTTTTTGTATTTGTTTGTGTAAGTGTGTCTATATCAGTTTGTGTGTTTGTATTGTGTGTGTTAGTGTGTCTATATTACTTTGTGTGTTTGTATTGTGGGTGTTAGTGTGTTTATTATAGTGTGTTTGTTAGTGTGTCTATAATAGTTTGTGTGTTTGTATGTTTGTGTGTGTTTGTGTGTTTAGTATAGTTTGTTTGTTAGTATGTCTATAATAGTTTGTGTGTTTGTATGTTTGTGTGTGTTTGTGTGTTTAGTATAGTTTGTTAGTATGTCTATAATAGTTTGTGTGTTTGTATGTTTGTGTGTTTGTGTGTCTATATTATTTTGTGTTTGTATGTATGTGTTCTAGTGTGTCTTTTAATAGTTTGTGTGTTTGTATTTTGTGTTTCTGTATTATATTCAAGAGCACATTTACTAAGTTGATATTTTTATACATACGTGGAACTGTTCGTGGTTGTGGACGACTTTTGAATTTGTAACAAAAATGAGAGAAATAACAATAATATTAATAAACTCAATGCATTGAAGTGTAACTGATGGAGATTAACTGTAAGAGATGATGGAGGTAGGAAGTGTTCTTGAGGTGGTTCTTGTCCGCAGGGCTCTGTAGTGCCTGCCTGAGGGTAGGGGGCGGAGGATTTGTGGTGAGTCGGGTCTTTGATGATGTCGTCACATTGAAGTCTCCTCCTGTCCTGCTGTGTTGCCGCTACGAACAACACAGTGATCGAGGACGAACGCACCTCCCACTTTAGGTCCCGGAGATTGTTGTTCCTAGGAACTTGAAGGCTACCAGGGCTGCCACAGGGCTGCTGTTAATGGTTAGGGGCACAGGGTTGAGGGGTGCCTCCTGAAGTCCACTGTCAGCTCCACAGTCTTGAGTGTTCAGCTCGAGGTTGTTCCTGCTGCATCACTGAACCAGCCTCTCGACCTCAAGGCGATAAGCAGGCTCGTCGTCGTCTTGGACCAGGCTGGTTGTGTCATCTGCAAACTTCAGGAGTTTGACTGCAGGGTGTTCAGAGGTGCAGTTGTTGGTGTAGAAGAAGAAGAGCAGTGGAGACAGGACGCATCCGTGGGGGGAGAGTTTGCGGGAGAGGGGTACGATGGTGTTGAATGCCGAGCTAAAGTCCACAAACAGGATCCTGGCGTCGTTCCCTGGGCTGTCTAGGTGCTGCAGGACCTGGTGCAGTAGGTTGACTGCGTCATCCACTGACCTGTCGGCACGATAGGCGAACTGTAGGGGGTCCAGCAGAGGTCCTGTTGCTGTGGTGGTTCAACACAAATCTCTCGAAAGACTTCATGACCACAGATGTCAGGGCCACGTCAGGTTTTTCATTGACAACATTAAATTGATCAAAGAGAAAATCTCTCCCCCTTTGTTTGGAACCCCTACTGTCTCTGAGCCCCTCTCCTCCTCTTGGTCCTCCTTCACTGCTGTATCTTTGGGTGATATTTCGGCACTAGTGAACAAGATGAAACCCTCCTCTTGCTCAGATGACGTCCTTCCTTGTAGGCTTTTTATCAAAGTATTTGATGTAATTGGCCCCTGGGTTACCAATATGGTGAACCTATCCCTTTCCACAGGGCTCCACAGCCTCTGCTCAAAAAGCCAGACTTGGACCCAACTGACCTCAGAAATTTCAGGCCTATTTCTAAGCTTCCCTTTCTAAGCTCCCAATATCTTGGAGAAGGTTGTGTCTGAGCAGCTGTTCCTGGATCAGAGCGACATCCATGAGAAGTTTCAGTCTGGCTTCTATAAACATCACTCTACGGAGACAGCTTTACTGAAAGTGTCCAGTGACATCATGATGTCGGCTGACTTGGGTCAATACACTGTTCTGGTAAATAATTAATATTGTGGTAATTAAATGAACATTAACACACACAAATACAAACACACAAACTAATATGGACGCACTTACACACAGAAATACAAACACACAAACTAATATGGACACACAAGCACACACAAATAGAATCACACAAACTAATATGGACACACTTACACACACAAATACAAACACACAAACTAATATGGACACACAAGCACACACAAATACAAACACACAAAGTAATATGGACGCACTAAAGCACACAAACTAATATGGACACACTAACACACGCAAACTAATATGGACTAACTAACACACAAACTAATATGGACACACAAGCACACATAAATACAAACACACAAACTAATATGGACACACTAACACACACAAACTAATATGGACAAACAAACACACAAATACAAACACACAAACTAATATGGACACACTTACACACACAAACTAATATGGACACACTAACACACATACATATAAACATACAAACTAATAGGACGCCCAGACTAATATAGACACACTAACACACATAAATATAAACACACAAACTAATATGGACGCACTAACACACACAAATACAAACACACAAACTAATATGGACACACTAACACACATAAATATAAACACACAAACTAATATGGACGCACTAACACACACAAATACAAACACACAAACTGCACTGATGAGTGTTGTTAAAAACTGCTAACGACGACATGACAGACACTGTGACACCTATTGATTGACAGGTTATTCTGAACCGGTTCCGACCGGACCGTACCTGCAGTCGTGCGGTGGCCACGGAGGCCTCGGCCAGAGCTTTGACACACATGGGCAGCAGAGCCAAACAGAACCTCATGGAGTTGAAGATGGCGATGGTGGTGAAGGCCTGGAGGTCACAGGGTCAGGGGTCAGGAGAGGTCATATGGTAAGGGATCGGGATAGGTCACAGGCTCAGGGATAAGTCACAGGTTCAGGGGTCAGGAGAGGTCATATGCTAAGGGGTCGGGATAGGTCTCAGGGTCAGGGATAGGTCACAGGGTCAGGGGTCGGGATAGGTCACAGGGTCAGGGTTAAGAAGGTCACAGGGTCAGGGGTAGGGATAGGTCACAGGGTCAGGGGTAGGAATAGGTCACATGGGTAGGAATAGGTCACAGGGCCAGGGGTCGGGATAGGTCACAGGGTCAGGGTTAGGGATAGGTCACAGGGTCAGGGGTAGGGATAGGTCACAGGTTCAGGGGTAGGAATAGGTCACATGGGTAGGGATAGGTCACAGGGTCAGGGGTAGGAATAGGTCACAGGGTTAGGGATAGGTCACAGGGTCAGGGGTAGGAATAGGTCACAGGGGTAGGGATAGGTCACAGGGTCAGGGGTAGGAATAGGTCACAGGGTCAGGGGTAGGAATAGGTCACAGGGTCAGGGGTAGGAATAGGTCACAGGGTCAGGGGTAAGGATAAGTCACAGGGTCAGGGGTAGGGATAAGTCACAGGGTCAGGGGTAGGGATAGGTCACAGGGTCAGGGGTAGGAATAGGTCACAGGGGTAGGGATAGGTCACAGGGTCAGAGGTAGGAATAGGTCACAGGGGTAGGGATAGGTCACAGGGTCAGAGGTAGGAATAGGTCACAGGGGTAGGGATAGGTCACAGGGTCAGGGGTCGGGATAGGTCACAGTGTCAGGGTTAGGGATAGGTCACAGGGTCAGGGGTAGGAATAGGTCACAGGGGTAGGGATAGGTCACAGGGTCAGGGGTAGGAATAGGTCACAGGGTCAGAGATAGGTCACAGGGTCAGGGGTAGGAATAGGTCACAGGGGTAGGGATAGGACACAGGGTCAGGGGTAGGAATAGGTCACAGGGGTAGGGATAGGACACAGGGTCAGGGGTAGGAATAGGTCACAGGGTCAGGGGTAGGAATAGGTCACAGGGGTAGGGATAGGACACAGGGTCAGGGGTAGGAATAGGTCACAGGGTCAGGGGTAGGAATAGGTCACAGGGGTAGGGGTAGGGATAGATCACAGGGGCAGACACTCACGTGGGTGGTGTTGAGTTCCAGTCCCAGCA
>JACEEU010000690.1:300000-316660 GCA_016630915.1 Callionymus lyra
TTGAGTCTTTGATTTGAGTCTTTGATTTGAGTCTTTGATTTGAGTCTTTGATTTGAGTCAGATTCACTTTTTCGGACGAGTTTGTTCATCTGCGAGAGTAAAGAGTTTCAAATACGCTGCAAAAGTCTGTCCCTTAACAAGTATATTGTACACATTATAATATTATGTTGAAGCAAGTATTACTGATTACTTTGAAAGGCTCCGTAGTCAATCAATCCTACGGTTATACTACACAGCTCTACTATGGTAGTTGTGAAGTAACACTTTGTTCGACTCCAACATTCTCTGAACTGAAACTGAAACATTTGAACAAAGTGACAAAATAAAAGAACATTTCGTCAATACAGTCATTTCAGTTTGTGTACTTGAAGACACTGTTGTTTGTGTACTTGAAGACACTGTTGTATGTGTACTTGAAGACACTGTTGTTTGTGTACTTGAAGACACTGTTGTTTGTGTACTTGAAGACACTGTTGTTTGTGTACTTGAAGACACTGTTGTTTGTGTACTTGAAGACACTGTTGTTTGTGTACTTGAAGACACTGTTGTTTGTGTACTTGAAGACACTGTTGTATGTGTACTTGAAGACGCTGTTGTATGTGTACTTGAAGACACTGTTGTATGTGTACTTGAAGACACTGTTGTTTGTGTACTTGAAGACACTGTTGTTTGTGTACTTGAAGACACTGATGCACTGTTGTACTTGAAGACACTGTTGTTTGTGTACTTGAAGACACTGTTGTTTGTGTATACTTGAAGACACTGTTGTTTGTGTACTTGAAGACACTGTTGTTTGTGTACTTGAAGACACTGTTGTTTGTGTACTTGAAGAAGACTGTTGTATGTGTACTTGAAGACACTGTTGTTTGTGTACTTGAAGACACTGTTGTTTGTGTACTTGAAGACACTGTTGTTTGTGTACTTGAAGACACTGTTGTTTGTGTACTTGAAGACACTGTTGTTTGTGTACTTGAAGACACTGTTGTTTGTGTACTTGAAGACACTGTTGTATGTGTACTTGAAGACACTGTTGTATGTGTACTTGAAGACACTGTTGTATGTGTACTTGAAGACGCTGTTGTATGTGTACTTGAAGACACTGTTGTTTGTGTACTTGAAGACGCTGTTGTATGTGTACTTGAAGACACTGTTGTTTGTGTACTTGAAGACACTGTTGTTTGTGTACTTGAAGACACTGTTGTATGTGTACTTGAAGACACTGTTGTTTGTGTACTTGAAGACACTGTTGTTTGTGTACTTGAAGACACTGTTGTTTGTGTACTTGAAGACACTGTTGTTTGTGTACTTGAAGACACTGTTGTATGTGTACTTGAAGACGCTGTTGTATGTGTACTTGAAGACGCTGTTGTTTGTGTACTTGAAGACACTGTTGTTTGTGTACTTGAAGACGCTGTTGTTTGTGTACTTGAAGACACTGTTGTTTGTGTACTTGAAGACACTGTTGTATGTGTACTTGAAGACACTGTTGTTTGTGTACTTGAAGACACTGTTGTTTGTGTACTTGAAGACACTGTTGTTTGTGTACTTGAAGACACTGTTGTTTGTGTACTTGAAGACACTGTTGTTTGTGTACTTGAAGACACTGTTGTATGTGTACTTGAAGACGCTGTTGTATGTGTACTTGAAGACACTGTTGTATGTGTACTTGAAGACGCTGTTGTTTGTATACTTGAAGACACTGTTGTATGTGTACTTGAAGACGCTGTTGTATGTGTACTTGAAGACACTGTTGTTTCTGTAATTGAAGACACTGTTGTATGTGTACTTGAATACGCTGTTGTATGTGTACTTGAAGACACTTTTATGTGTACTTGAAGACACTGTTGTATGTGTACTTGAATACGCTGTTGTATGTGTACTTGAAGACACTTGTATGTATACTTGAAGACACTGTTGTTTGTGTACTTGAAGACACTGTTGTTTGTGTACTTGAAGACACTGTTGTTTGTGTACTTGAAGACACTGTTGTTTGTGTACTTGAAGACACTGTTGTTTGTGTACTTGAAGACACTGTTGTTTGTGTACTTGAAGACACTGTTGTTTGTGTACTTGAAGACACTGTTGTATGTGTACTTGAAGACGCTGTTGTTTGTGTACTTGAAGACACTGTTGTATGTGTACTTGAAGACACTGTTGTATGTGTACTTGAAGACGCTGTTGTTTGTGTACTTGAAGACACTGTTGTTTGTGTACTTGAAGACGCTGTTGTTTGTGTACTTGAAGACACTGTTGCTTGTGTACTTGAAGAGACTGTTGTTTGTGTACTAACTGTTGTATGTGTACTTAAAGACGCTGTTGTTTGTGTACTTGAATACGCTGTTGTATGTGTACTTGAAGACACTTTTATGTGTACTTGAAGACACTGTTGTATGTGTACTTGAAGACACTGTTTATGTTGTACTTGAAGACACTGTTGTATGTGTACTTGAAGACACTGTTGTATGTGTACTTGAAAGACACTGTTGTTTGTGTACTTGAAGACACTGTTGTTTGTGTACTTGAAGACACTGTTGTTTGTGTACTTGAAGACACTGTTGTATTGAAGACACTGTTGTTTGTGTACTTGAAGACACTGTTGTTTGTGTACTTGAAGACACTGTTGTTTGTGAGCACTTGAAGACACTGTTGTATGTGTACTTGAAGACGCTGTTGTATGTGTACTTGAAGACACTGTTGTATGTGTACTTGAAGACGCTGTTGTTTGTGTACTTGAAGACACTGTTGTTTGTGTACTTGAAGACACTGTTGTTTGTGTACTTGAAGACACTGTTGTTTGTGTACTTGAAGACACTGTTGTATGTGTACTTGAAGACGCTGTTGTTTGTGTACTTGAAGACACTGTTGTATGTGTACTTGAAGACACTTTTATGTGTACTTGAAGACACTGTTGTATGTGTACTTGAAGACACTTGTATGTATACTTGAAGACACTGTTGTATGTGTACTTGAAGACACTTGTATGTATACTTGAAGACACTGTTGTTTGTGTACTTGAAGACACTGTTGTATGTGTACTTTAAGACACTGTTGTTTGTGTACTTGAAGACACAGTTGTTTGTGTACTTGAAGTTCCTTGTACGTGTACATGAAGACACTGTTGTTTGTGTACTTGAAGTAGTACAAGTACAGGGAGAAGCAGCCAAGCAGCGTCTCAGCAGGAGGAGAAAGTGGTTGAAAAGTCAGATCCTTGTCAAGGTTGGATGACGAGTCAACATTTAAACACCTCAAGGCTTCAACGGTAGAAGGTTGTGAGTTCAATTCCTCTCAGATTACAAACACATGCTGGTCGTAATGTTATCAGAATATTCTGATAACATTACGACCAGCTACACATATCAGATGGTGTTAAAGTAACATATAATACAAACATTTAAAATATACGATATTATACACACATCAGCAGGAGAACTGTAATAATATACACACACAAGGAAAAACATACACATGAGGAAAAACATACACATGAGGAAAAACACACACATGAGGAAAGACACACACACATGAGGAAAAACACACACACATGAGGAAAAACATACACATGAGGAAAAACACACACACATGAGGAAAAACACACACACATGAGGAAGAACATACACACATGAGGAAGAACATACACATGAGGAAAAACACACACATGACGAAAAACACACACATGACGAAAAACATACACATGAGGAAAAACACACACACATGAGGAAAAACACACACACATGAGGAACACACACACATGAGGAAAAACATACACATGAGGAAAAACACACACATGAGGAAAAACACACATGCATGAGGAAAAACACACACATGAGGAAAAACACACAAATGAGGAAAAACACACACACATGAGGAAATACACACACATATGAAGAAAAACACACACACATGAGGAAAAACACACATATGAGGAAAAACACACACGCATGAGGAAAAACACACACACATGAGGAAAAACATACACATGAGGAAAAACACACACACATGAGGAAATACATACGCATGAGGAAAAACACACACACATGAGGAAATACACACACATATGAGGAAAAACACACACACATGAGGAAATACATACACATGAGGAAAAACACACACACATGAGGAAATACACACACATATGAGGAAAAACACATGCTCACACAGAAAGACAGACACACTATGCACACAAACACACACACAAATACACACACATTCAAACACACAGACACACACACTAACACACACTAACACACACACTATCACACACACACACAGAAACACTCAGACACACACAGACACGAATAGACACACACTTGCACACACTGGCACACACGCTATATAAATAACTATTACTTACTTACTTACTTACTTACACACTAACTCACGCAGACACACACAGACAGACACACACACAGACAGACACACACAGTCACAAACACACACAAACACACACTTACGCACACAGACAGACACATGCAGACACACAGACACACACAGTCACACACACACACAGACACACACTTACGCACACAGACAGACACACCAACACAGTCACACACAGTCACACACAGACACACACAGTCACATACACACACACACAGTCACACACACACACAGACACACACAGTCACACACACACACAGTCACACACAGACACACACAGACACACACAGTCACACACAGTCACACACACACACAGACACACACAGTCACACACAGTCACAGACAGTCACACACAGTCACAGACAGACACAGACACACACAGACACGCACTCACACACACACACACACACACACAGTCACACACAGTCACACACAGTCACACACAGTCACACACCGACACAGACACACACAGACACGCACTTACACACACAGACACACACACACAGTCACACACCGACACAGACACACACAGTCACACACCGACACAGACACACACAGACACACACAGTCACACACACACACACAGACACACACAGTCACACACAGTCACACACACACACACACACACACACACACACAGTCACACACAGTCACACACAGTCACACACACAGACACACACACACACAGACACACACAGACACACACACACAGACACACACACACACACACACACACACACACACACACAGTCACACACACACACACACACACACAGTCCCACCACCCAGACCCCCCCACACCCCACACAGTCCACACACCACCCACACACCCACACCCCCACAGCCCCAGTCACCACCCACACAGACCACCCACACACCAGCAACACCACCAGACACCACCACACACACAGACACACACACACACAGACACACACAGACACACACACACAGACACACACACACAGTCACACACACACACACACACACAGACACACACATACAGTCACAGGTGAATCACCTGAGTTTACCTGAAGTGCTGAACCTGGAGCTGCTTCTGGTTCTTCAAGCTGTGAAAGAATCAGGAGTTAAAGCAGCTTTTATGGAGTCAGAGTCCAGTGTGTGCAGAGGTGAGTCTGCGGGTCATTTACCTGTTGCAGGTAAATCATTACAAGTCATGACAAGCATGACCTCTGCTATGACTCACAACATCTGACTCGAGTCATGAAGCCAGTGACTCACAACATCTGACTCGAGTCATGAAGTCAGTGACTCACAACATCTGACTCGAGTCATGAAGTCAGTGACTCACACTTGTGACTCGAGTCATAAAGTCAGTGACTCACACATGACTCGAGTCATGAAGTCAGTGACTCACACTTGACTCGATTCATGAAGTCAGTGACTCACACATGACTCGAGTCATGAAGTCAGTGACTCACACTTGACTCGAGTCATGAAGTCAGTGACTCACACATGTGACTCGATTCATGAAGTCAGTGACTCACACATATGACTCGAGTCATGAAGTCAGTGACTCACACATGACTCGAGTCATGAAGTCAGTGACTCACACACATGACTCGAGTCATGAAGTCAGTGACTCACAACATCTGACTCGAGTCATGAAGTCAGTGACTCACACATGTGACTCGAGTCATGAAGTCAGTGACTCACACTTGACTCGATTCATGAAGTCAGTGACTCACACATGTGACTCGATTCATGAAGTCAGTGACTCACACATGACTCGAGTCATGAAGTCAGTGACTCACACTTGACTCGATTCATGAAGTCAGTGACTCACACATGTGACTCGATTCATGAAGTCAGTGACTCACACTTGACTCGATTCATGAAGTCAGTGACTCACACATGTGACTCGATTCATGAAGTCAGTGACTCACACATGTGACTCGAGTCATGAAGTCAGTGACTCACAACATCTGACTCGATTCATGAAGTCAGTGACTCACACATGTGACTCGATTCATGAAGTCAGTGACTCACACTTGACTCGATTCATGAAGTCAGTGACTCACACATGTGACTCGATTCATGAAGTCAGTGACTCACACATGACTCGAGTCATGAAGTCAGTGACTCACACATGTGACTCGAGTCATGAAGTCAGTGACTCACACATGTGACTCGAGTCATGAAGTCAGTGACTCACACATGTGACTCGATTCATGAAGTCAGTGACTCACACATGTGACTCGAGTCATGAAGTCAGTGACTCACACATGTGACTCGAGTCATGAAGTCAGTGACTCACACATGTGACTCGAGTCATGAAGTCAGTGACTCACACATGTGACTCGAGTCATGAAGTCAGTGACTCACACATCTGACTCGATTCATGAAGTCAGTGACTCACAACATCTGACTCGAGTCATGAAGTCAGTGACTCACACTTGACTCGATTCATGAAGTCAGTGACTCACACATGTGACTCGAGTCATGAAGTCAGTGACTCACACATGTGACTCGAGTCATGAAGTCAGTGACTCACACTTGACTCGATTCATGAAGTCAGTGACTCACAACATCTGACTCGAGTCATGAAGTCAGTGACTCACACTTGACTCGAGTCATGAAGTCAGTGACTCACACATGACTCGAGAGTCATGAAGTCAGTGACTCACACATGACTCGAGTCATGAAGTCAGTGACTCACACATGTGACTCGAGTCATGAAGTCAGTGACTCACACATGTGACTCGAGTCATGAAGTCAGTGACTCACACATGTGACTCGAGTCATGAAGTCAGTGACTCACACTTGACTCGAGTCATGAAGTCAGTGACTCACATGTGACTCGAGTCATGAAGTCAGTGACTCACACATGTGACTCGAGTCATGAAGTCAGTGACTCACACATGTGACTCGAGTCATGAAGTCAGTGACTCACACATGACTCGAGTCATGAAGTCAGTGACTCACACTTGACTCGATTCATGAAGTCAGTGACTCACACATGTGACTCGAGTCATGAAGTCAGTGACTCACACTTGACTCGAGTCATGAAGTCAGTGACTCACACATGACTCGAGTCATGAAGTCAGTGACTCACACATGACTCGAGTCATGAAGTCAGTGATGGACTGGGTCATCATCAGACCACAGATCGATCATGTAGACTAGTTGTCTACAGGTATAAGTTGATCAGTACTGACATGTATAACTACGTTGACATGTATAACTAAGTTGACATGTATAACTACGTTGACATGTATAACTATGTTGACATGTATAACTATGTTGACATGTATAACTAAGTTGACATGTATAACTAAGTTGACATGTATAACTATGTTGACATGTATAACTACGTTGACATGTATAACTATGTTGACATGTATAACTACGTTGACATGTATAACTATGTTGACATGTATAACTATGTTGACATGTATATCTATGTTGACATGTATAACTACGTTGACATGTACTGTATAACTATGTTGACATGTATAACTACGTTGACATGTATAACTAAGTTGACATGTATAACTACGTTGACATGTATAACTATGTTGACATGTATATCTACGTTGACATGTATAACTACGTTGACATGTATAACTATGTTGACATGTATAACTATGTTGACATGTATATCTATGTTGACATGTATAACTATGTTGACATGTATATCTATGTTTATACATGTATAACTACGTTGACATGTTTAACTATGTTGACATGTATAACAGTTGACATGTATAACTACGTTGACATGTATAACTAAGTTGACATGTATAACTATGTTGACATGTATAACTATGTTGACATGTATATCTATGTTGACATGTATAACTATGTTGACATGTATATCTATGTTGACATGTATAACTACGTTGACATGTACTGTATAACTATGTTGACATGTATAACTACGTTGACATGTATAACTAAGTTGACATGTATAACTACGTTGACATGTATAACTAAGTTGACATGTATAACTATGTTGACATGTATAACTAAGTTGACATGTATAACTACGTTGACATGTATAACTAAGTTGACATGTATAACTACGTTGACATGTACTGTATAACTATGTTGACATGTATAACTACGTTGACATGTATAACTATGTTGACATGTATAACTACGTTGACATGTATAACTACGTTGACATGTATAACTATGTTGACATGTATAACTATGTTGACATGTATAACTATGTTGACATGTATATCTATGTTGACATGTATAACTATGTTGACATGTATATCTATGTTGACATGTATAACTACGTTGACATTACTGTTGACTGTATAACTATGTTGACATGTATAACTACGTTGACATGTATAACTAAGTTGACATGTATAACTATGTTGACATGTATAACTATGTTGACATGTATATCTATGTTGACATGTATAACTATGTTGACATGTATATCTATGTTGACATGTATAACTACGTTGACATGTACTGTATAACTATGTTGACATGTATAACTACGTTGACATGTATAACTAAGTTGACATGTATAACTATGTTGACATGTATAACTATGTTGACATGTATAACTATGTATAACTATGTTGACATGTATAACTATGTTGACATGTATATCTATGTTGACATGTATAACTATGTTGACATGTATATCTATGTTGACATGTATAACTACGTTGACATGTACTGTATAACTATGTTGACATGTATAACTACGTTGACATGTATAACTAAGTTGACATGTATAACTATGTTGACATGTATAACTACGTTGACATGTATAACTAAGTTGACATGTATAACTATGTTGACATGTATAACTATGTTGACATGTATAACTATGTTGACATGTATAACTATGTTGACATCTATAACTACGTTGACATGTATAACTATGTTGACATGTATAACTACGTATTTTAGTCAGTTCGAGTGACCTTGCTGAGAAGCACTTCCTCGTTGGCCATCCGAGGACTCTGGCTCAGCACGATGAAGCCGTAGGGGTGGTGACTTTGGTCAGATGAGGCAGGGAGAGCGCCGCCCTGCTGGCCAGGTCCAGGCGGTGCAGGGTGTCTCTGTGGTCGCAGGTGACCCCTCTCTGCAGGATGGGTCTCCTCTGGGGTTCAGGGTCAGACGCGGGATGGTGAACTGTGGGATGCTGTCGGGGGTCAGGATGTTGGGGTAGATGCCGTCCCTGCTGCCCTCTGGGGTCAGAGGAGGCCTTAAGGTGCTGGTCCCTCGCAGGACTGGGTAGTTTCCACTAGACTCCACTTTAGCTCGGAGTGAATAGATTACTAAACCAAACACCAGCTCATAGTGACGTCACTTTTGTCAACTTGACCTTTGATCTTTTTCTCTCACTCGTCTTGATTCACTTTGGTTTGTTTCGGAGACGACTTGTCATTTTGAAAAGAAGTTAAAAAACAGGACTTTTATGCTGTTTTATGACTTTAAAGTATGTTAATGTGATGGTAATGTTTTTCAAAGTGCCAGGTTTTGAGAAAATGAACTGATGAAAGTGAAAAAGTGAATTGAATGAAGCAATAATTATGTTTTTATTGCATTAAAATAGTGTCAATCATGTGAGTTCACACACGTTGTTGCTTCACATCTGATAAAGCCAACAGGAAGTAGACGTAGAACATCCTGTTATCGTCTGGTTCCACCAATCGTAGGCGAGAAGCTGCCGATGGTGAAGAGATTGAAATCATGAAGTCGCTGCAGAGGCGACTCTCACTCACAGACGAAGACAGAAGAATATTTTTACATTTTTTATTTTAACTATTCAATATTTGTTATATTTTATATTTTTATTTTTCAATATTTGTTATATTTTATATTTTAATTATTCAATATTTGTTATATTTTATTTTAATTATTTAATATTTTTTAGAATAGAATAGAAAGTTGAATAGAAAACGTTTATTCATCCCCAGAGAGGAAACACACTTTTACAACAGCACAATGAAAATAAAGTGCAAGGAAAAAAAGAAATAATAAAAGAGAGATAATAAAATAAAATAAAACGATCTTAAAAATATACAAATTATTTACAATTTTAGAAAATTAACACTATTAACAGAATAAAATAAAATAAAATAAAAATAAAAATAAAATAAAAAACAAAAAATAAAAACACACAAGAAGAAAAAACACAAGAGAAGAAAAAACACACGAGAAGAAAAAACACACTACGGATTAACATCAGGATATTTAAAGTAAAGAGTTAAATATCCTGACACCAGTTGGGTTGAAGGACCTTCTATAACGCTCCTCCTATCTCCCACCTCCTCCACCGAGTCCAGCGAGCGGCCCAGGACAGAGCCGGCCCTCGTGAACAGCCTGTTCAGTCTCTTCCTGTCCCGGTCCGTGCTGCCTGCTCCCCAGCAGACCACAGCGTAGTGGATAGCAGAGGCTACCACTGAGTCATAGAAGGTCCTTAATAGTGGTCTGCACACTCCGAAGGACCTCAGTCTCCCCAGGAGGTGGAGGCGACTTCGGCCCTTCTTATACACGGCGTTGATATGTGTGGACCAGTTCAGTTTATTGTTGAGGTGAACACCCTGGATGCTAACCGGTTGATGTGGTGGGGGCTTCTCCCTTGTCTTACCGGTGTTTAAGCAAAGGTAGTTGCTCTCACACCAGTCAACAAAGTCCTTGATGACTGACCTGTACTCCAGCTCGCCCCCCCCAGACACGCAGCCCACAATGGCCGAGTCGTCAGAAAACTTCTGGAGGTGACAGCTGCTGGAGTCATAGGTAAAGGTGACAGCACTGTCCCTTGAGGCACCCCGGTGCTGCAGATGGTCACCTCAGACCTGCAGACCTGCAGCCTCACATACTGCGGCCTGTTGGTGAGGTAGTCCATCGTCCATGCTGCCAGCTGTGTCCCAACTCCTGCGTCCTCCATCTTCTTCCTTAGCAGCGCCGGCTAGATGGTGTTGAAAGCACTTGAGAAGTCAAAAAACATGACTCTCACAGTGCTACCGGCGGCTTCCAGATGAGTCAGTGCCTGGTGCTGCAGGTAGATGACGGCGTCATCCACCCCCATCTTTGGCCTGTAGGCGAACTGCAGCGGATCCAACGCAGAGCTCACCGTCGTGCGTAGATGGCGGAGTACCAGCCTCTCCAAGGTTTTCATCAGATGGGAGGTCAGGGTGACTGGTCTGAAGTGGCTTGGTTCCTTCGCTTGCACCGCCTTGGGAACCGGAACCACACAGGAGGTCTTCCACTGGACCGGGACCTTCTCCAGTTTGAGGCTCAGGTTGAAGATGTGTGTGACCAGCTCACAAAGTTGATCAGCACAGTCCCTGAGCAGTCTGGGCTGAGTCCATCTGGTCCAGCAGCTTTCCTGATCTTCAGTCGCCTTAATTCTCTCCTCACCTGTTCAGATGTAACAGAGAGAGGTGGCTGTGGGGGGTTGGGCAGCTGAGGCAGTAGGGCGTGTTGGGGGGGAGAAAGGTGGCTTGGAGGTGAGAACAGTTGGGGGGAGGGGGCTGAAGCAGAGGAAAAGCAGGAGGGGGGCCCTGATCAAACCGGTTGAAATACTGGTTAAGTTCAGTGGCCCATCTTTGGTCTCCCCCTGCTGTGGCTCTGGCTCCACTCTGGCCATGACCAGAGATGTTCTTCAGGCCTTTCCACACATCCCTTGTGTTGCCCTGCGCCAGTTGCTCCTCCAGTTTCCTCTTGTACTCCTCCTTGGCCATCCTGATCGCCTTCTTGAGCTCTCGCTGGACCTCTTTAAGTTCCTCTCTGCTCCCCGAAGCAAACACCTTCTTCTTCTTGTTCAGCAGAACTTGAAGTTGAGGGGTCACCCATGGCTTGGTGTTGGTAAAGCACCGCACCTTGCGGGTCGGCGCGACGTTGCCCTCACAGAACTTATATAGATAGATATAGATATAGATATAATCCGTGGAATGGTCATTGAAGGTGTCGATGTCATCACCACAAGAGAACACGCTCTGGTCTGTAGACTCAAAGCAGTCTCTCAGCCTCTCCTTGGCTTCATCATTCCACATCTTAACAGTTCTTTTCTGTGCAGGCTGTCTCCTCACCATGGGAGTGTATTCAGGTCGCAGACGTATTAGGTTGTGATCAGAGCGGCCGAGGGGGGGCAGGGGGTGGAGGTGTAGGCACCTTTTGCATTTGCATACAAAAGGTCCAGAGTCTTGTCCTCCCGGGTGTGGCACTTCACGTATTGTGTGAAGGTGGGAAGAATGGAGGAAAGTGAGGCATGGTTGAAATCCCTGTTTATGAGCAGGAGAGAGTTCGGGTGTTTGAGCTGCAGGTCCGACACTGAGGCGCTCAGAGGGAGGAATGTAAACAGTGAACACAATCACATGTGAGAACTCCCTCGGGATGTAATACAGGCGGATGCCCACCGCAACAAACTCTATGTCCTTTTGCACACTTTTTCTTTAATGGAGACATGTGCGGGATCACTCCATCTCTCATTAATAAACACCGCCACTCCTCCTCCTCTGCTCTTTCCGTCCATGTCCCGGTCTGCAATTTATTTATTCAATTTTGTTATATTTTAATTATTCGATATTTGTTATATTTTAATTTCAATTATTCAATAATTGTTATATTTTAAGTATTCAATATTTGTTATATTTTAATTTCAATTATTCAATCTTAGTTATATTTTAATCATTCATTATTTGTTATATTTTAATTATTCAATATTTTTTAAATTTTAATTTATTCATTCAATTTTTTTATATTTTAATTATTCGATATTAGTTATATTTTAATTTCAATTTTTCAGTATTTTTTATATTTTAATTTCAATTATTCAATATTTTCTACATTTTAATTGTAATTATTCAATAATTGTTATATTTTAAGTATTCAATATTTTTTATATTTTAATTTTAATTAATCAATATTTGTGATACTTTAATTTCAATTATTCAATCTTAGTTATATTTTAATCATTCATTATTTGTTATATTTTAATTATTCAATTTTTGTTATATTTCAATTTCAATTATTATTTAAAAAAAATTAATTCGTAGCATTTTAAATTCCATATAAAAAATACTTTTAAATCCATCATAACAGCCACCAGACAAAAGCAAGCGAGCACAGAGTCACTGGATCATAAACGATCAGGTGACGTCATCACTGCTGCATCACTTTAGATACTTTCATGACAAAGTATCAACTTTTCTTAACGTGTGGAGTTGAAAGAAGTTCAAGTTCATGAGTCATCAGTAGATTCTGAGGTGAAAGGATTGAAACAGAAACGATAGCTGGAGACGTAGATCACAGAGTTTCAACAAAAGACTCTTCATCAACTTCTTCATGCGTTCGTTCTTCATTCCTTTGACTGTTTCTCCTTGTTTTGATCCCATAATATGAAGCTGTTTTCAAACTTGAGCTTTTCTTGATTCACTTTGGTTTGTTTCGGAGACGACTTGTCATTTTGAAAAGAAGTTAAAAAACAGGACTTTTATGCTGTTTTATGACTTTAAACTATGTTAATGTGATGGTAATGTTTTTAAAAGTGCCAGGTTTTGAGAAAATGAACTGATGAAAGTGAAAAAGTGAATTGAATGAAGCAATAATTATGT
Organism: Callionymus lyra; assembly: GCA_016630915.1. Classification (NCBI taxonomy): domain Eukaryota; kingdom Metazoa; phylum Chordata; class Actinopteri; order Syngnathiformes; family Callionymidae; genus Callionymus; species Callionymus lyra. The sequence goes on from JACEEU010000690.1 coordinate 313,932, forward strand.
TTTTATTGCATTAAAATAGTGTCAATCATGTGAGTTCAGCACACGTTGTTGCTTCACATCTGATAAAGCCAACAGGAAGTAGACGTAGAACATCCTGTTATCGTCTGGTTCCACCAATCGTAGGCGAGAAGCTGCTGATGGTGAAGAGATTGACATCATGAAGTCGCTGCAGAGTCACCTCTCGCTCACAGACGCAGACATGGCTGCACTGATGCTGCTGCTGGTGACCTTCTTCTCCAACAACATCCTCGCTGAGATCCTCCAGATGGAAGGATACGATCATCGCTTCTTCCTGAACAAAACAGCTCATGACGTCTGCTTGATCTCCAGATGGATCGGTGAGGAGAAGGAACTTCTGTGGAACTCTTCACAGCATCATGACTCCAGGCTGCAGAGAGAAGCTTCTTATAGAATAAACCCTCTGAAGGTCTCACACTCGGGTCAGTACCAGGAACAATGCTGGACCCAGAACCATGTGACGCACGAGAAGAACTTCACTCTCCTGGTTTGTGACACACGAAAGATGAGACGTCAGAACTTGTTCCCTTATGCTGGAAAGACACTGGAGCTGAACTGTGACGGTGTGGGACCAAACCAGAGGGTCCAGTGGGCTTTACGTCAATATAAGCGCAGAACAAGAAATGATGAATTAACTTTAATTGATGATGAAACATCTTCAAAGTACAAACTACAGCAAGAGAAGAACAAAACTTCCTTTTGGTAACGTTTGGTGTAAATTATGGTTGGTTATTTTATTACTGTCTGCAGAAGAACCATCAGAGCTGTGAAGGACTGGGAGAGTTTTATGTTGATATACAATTTAATCACATTCTCAGGTCAGTGGGAGAGAGTCTGGAGCTGAACTGCTCTGACGTCACTGGAAACAAACCACATGTGTGGTGGATCAGATCAGTGATGAAAGATGAAGAGATTAACAACTACACTCTGATGTTTCCATCACTGACCTTGAAACACACAGGTAGATACGCCTGTGCTCGCAGTGGTCAGTTTGATAGATACTACCTGTATGTGTGTCCTGAGTCTGACCCGCCTGCTCAGGTGTTCTTCACTGGAGGAGAGAAGGTGACTCTACGATGTGACTGGAAACAGCCTGAAGACATTCACTGGTTCATGAAGACAAACAGAACTGAAGGAAGAACATCACAAGTATATGAAGGACAAGAAGACGGAATCTTTCTCTCCCACACGAGGCTGGTGATCACGAACATCTCTCTGGAACACAGAGGAGAGTTCTGGTGTGTGGTTGAGAAAGACGGACTTTGTGTGTTCACATCTAAGACCCTTGTAGTGTTCACATCTAAGACCCTTGTAATGTTCGGAGAGCCAGAGGTTGATCACCATCTAGTGCGGTCTGTGATGCTCAGTGTCGTGATCTTCATGATGTGTGTTGTTGTTGTTGTTGTTGTTGTGGTCCAGAGGAGCAGAGAGCAGCTCCCAGCACCTGTGGAGGAGGTGCAGATGTTGGAAGTGTCTCCAGCAGATGTTCAGCCAGAGACTCTCTGAGCGTCAACATGATCCACGAGTGTTTGGATGAATCTTTCTTTGTAATCATTGTGACTCTTGTTTCCTCTTCTGTGTCAATAAAGTTTAACCTTTGACCGCCAATAAAAGACTCCAGTTTTCTTTGTGTAGAGATGAAGTCGATGAGTTTACGTCACATATTATCTGGTCTGGTCTGGTTCTGTTTCTCAATCATCTCGCTCTTCTTTTTTCAAACATTTTCTCCAGAAAACAAGGTCAAAATTCTCCTTTTTCATCTCCTTCCATCACATCACCGACTGGACTTGACAAGAACACAGTGTTTCTAAATGTCTCCCGTCTTTCTGAGCAGAAAATATTTCTACACTTGTTCAGTTGTTGTCCTTTTATTTTGAAAACCTTAAACAGACGTTGAACTCGTTTATTTCCGCGCGAGAGTCGAACGGCAGAAAAGTTTACGTTTACGAGCAGAAACTCTTGTTCACATGAGAGACGAAGATGTTCCAGAGAATCCAGTGTCGACGCTTGTAAACAAAGTGTTTCTTTAGTGTTTGTTTGTAACATCTTTACCTTTTTTGACAATGTTTTTATTCTCTTCAAAAGTTCTGCGTTAAATCGCTGGCAAATAAAAACACTACAGTGACGGAAGTAAATCAATGCCATCAGAATATTGAATGAATTTAAATTATTCAGTATTTGATATGTTTTAATTTCAATTATTCAATATTTTGTTATCTTTAAAAGTGTCAGCGATGAACCTCAGAGCTGATCTATGAGAGCGTAGTTATACATGTCAACATAGTTATACATGTCAACACAGAATTACATCTCCCCCACCTAGTTATACATGTCAACATAGTTATACATGTCAACATAGTTATACATGTCAACATAGTTATACATGTCAACATAGTTATACATGTCAACATAGTTATACATGTCAACATAGTTATACATGTCAACATAGTTATACATGTCAACATAGTTATACATGTCAACATAGTTATACATGTCAACATAGTTATACATGTCAACATAGTTATACATGTCAACATAGTTATACATGTCAACATAGTTATACATGTCAACATAGTTATACATGTCAACATAGTTATACATGTCAACATAGTTATACATGTCAACATAGTTATACATGTCAACATAGTTATACATGTCAACATAGTTATACATGTCAACATAGTTATACATGTCAACATAGTTATACATGT
>JACEEU010000690.1:316760-319260 GCA_016630915.1 Callionymus lyra
AGAGAAGATTGTTCCAAAGCTTAGGAGCAACAGCCTGAAAAGATTTCTCTCCTCTGGTCCTGAGCCGTGTGCGTGGAACCATAAGTAGATTCTGATCCACAGACCTCAGAGCCCGAGCTGGGGTGTAAGGCTGGATCAGATCAGTGATGTAAGGAGGAGCCTGACCATGAATAGATCTGAAAGTAAGAACCAGAATTTTAAAGTTGATCCTGAAAGAAACTGGAAGCCAGTGAAGAGTTTGAAGGAGAAATGTGAGTTCTTCTACTAGAGCGGGTCAGAATTCTCGCTGCAGAGTTTTGAATCAACTGCAGGCGAGACACATCCTTCTTGTTAAGACATGAAAATAAACTGTTACAATAGTCCAGACGAGAAGAAACAAACGCATGGATTACAAGATCCAGATCATGTTGTGACAGCATTTTCCTAAGTTTAGAGATTTTTCTCAGTTGAAGGAAACAGTTTCTGGTCAGTTTTCTACAGTGTTGAACAACATAGTTATACATGTCAACATAGTTATACATGTCAACGTAGTTATACATGTCAACATAGTTATACATGTCAACGTAGTTATACATGTCAACATAGTTATACATGTCAACATAGTTATACATGTCAACATAGTTATACATGTCAACATAGTTATACATGTCAACATAGTTATACATGTCAACATAGTTATACATGTCAACGTAGTTATACATGTCAACATAGTTATACATGTCAACATAGTTATACATGTCAACATAGTTATACATGTCAACTTAGTTATACATGTCAACGTAGTTACACATGTCAACGTTGTTATACATGTCAACGTAGTTATACATGTCAACGTAGTTATACATGTCAACGTAGTTACACATGTCAACGTAGTTACACATGTCAACGTAGTTATACATGTCAACATAGTTATACATGTCAACGTAGTTACACATGTCAACGTAGTTATACATGTCAACGTAGTTATACATGTCAACGTAGTTATACATGTCAACGTAGTTATACATGTCAACGTAGTTATACATGTCAACGTAGTTAAACATGTCAACGTAGTTATACATGTCAAGGTAGTTACACATGTCAAGGTAGTTACACATGTCAACGTAGTTATACATGTCAACGTAGTTATACATGTCAACGTAGTTATACATGTCAACGTAGTTATACATGTCAACGTAGTTATACATGTCAACGTAGTTATACATGTCAATGTAGTTATACATGTCAACGTAGTTATACATGTCAACTTAGTTACACATGTCAACGTAGTTACACATGTCAACGTAGTTATACATGTCAACATAGTTAAACATGTCAACGTAGTTATACATGTCAACGTAGTTACACATGTCAACGTAGTTATACATGTCAACATAGTTAAACATGTCAACGTAGTTATACATGTCAACATAGTTATAAATGTCAACGTAGTTATACATGTCAACGTAGTTATACATGTCAACGTAGTTACACATGTCAAGGTAGTTACACATGTCAACGTAGTTATACATGTCAACGTAGTTATACATGTCAACGTAGTTACACATGTCAACGTAGTTATACATGTCAACGTAGTTATACATGTCAACGTAGTTATACATGTCAACGTAGTTATACATGTCAACGTAGTTATACATGTCAACATAGTTATACATGTCAACATAGTTATAAATGTCAACGTAGTTATACATGTCAACGTAGTTATACATGTCAACGTAGTTATACATGTCAACATAGTTATACATGTCAACATAGTTACACATGTCAACGTAGTTATACATGTCAACGTAGTTATACATGTCAACGTAGTTATACATGTCAACGTAGTTATACATGTCAACGTAGTTATACATGTCAACGTAGTTATACATGTAAGTAAGTAAGTAAGTAAGTAATATATATTTATATAGCGCTTTTCGAGACCAGGGTCACAAAGCGCTTTAACAATCAAAACAATACTCAAAACAGTACATACTTCAAAGATCAAGACAACACCGAGAACAACACAGGAGTTCGAGAAATTCAAGGAAAAGCCTGAACAAATAGAAACGTCTTAAGATGTTTCTTGAAGGAGTCAGTAGATCATCAAACACAGATGTTTCTTAAAGGAGTCAGTAGATCATCAAACACAGATGTTTCTTAAAGGAGTCAGTAGATCATCAAACACAGATGTTTCTTGAAGGAGTCAGTAGATCATCAAACACAGATGTTTCTTGAAGGAGTCAGTAGATCATCAAACACACATGTTTCTTGAAGGAGTCAGTAGATCATCAAACACAGATGTTTCTTGAAGGAGTCAGTAGATCATCAAACACAGATGTTTCTTGAAGGAGTCAGTAGATCATCAAACACAGATGTTTCTTAAAGGAGTCAGTAGATCATCAAACACAGATGTTTCTTGAAGGAGTCAGTAGATCATCAAACACAGATGTTTCTTGAAGGAGTCAGTAGATCATCAAACACAGATGTTTCTTGAAGGAGTCAGTAGATCATCAAACAC
>JACEEU010000690.1:326760-389260 GCA_016630915.1 Callionymus lyra
GAAGGAGTCAGTAGATCATCAAACACAGATGTTTCTTGAAGGAGTCAGTAGATCATCAAACACAGAGATGTTTCTTGAAGGAGTCAGTAGATCATCAAACACAGCTGTTTCTTGAAGGAGTCAGTAGATCATCAAACACAGATGTTTCTTGAAGGAGTCAGTAGATCATCAAACACAGAGATGTTTCTTGAAGGAGTCAGTAGATCATCAAACACAGCTGTTTCTTGAAGGAGTCAGTAGATCATCAAACACAGATGTTTCTTGAAGGAGTCAGTAGATCATCAAACACAGATGTTTCTTGAAGGAGTCAGTAGATCATCAAACACAGATGTTTTTGAAGGAGTCAGTAGATCATCAAACACAGATGTTTCTTGAAGGAGTCAGTAGATCATCAAACACAGATGTTTCTTGAAGGAGTCAGTAGATCATCAAACACAGATGTTTCTTGAAGGAGTCAGTAGATCATCAAACACAGATGTTTCTTGAAGGAGTCAGTAGATCATCAAACACAGATGTTTCTTGAAGGAGTCAGTAGATCATCAAACACAGATGTTTCTTGAAGGAGTCAGTAGATCATCAAACACACATGTTTCTTGAAGGAGTCAGTAGATCATCAAACACAGATGTTTCTTGAAGGAGTCAGTAGATCATCAAACACAGATGTTTCTTGAAGGAGTCAGTAGATCATCAAACACACATGTTTCTTGAAGGAGTCAGTAGATCATCAAACACAGATGTTTCTTGAAGGAGTCAGTAGATCATCAAACACAGATGTTTCTTAAAGGAGTCAGTAGATCATCAAACACAGATGTTTCTTGAAGGAGTCAGTAGATCATCAAACACAGATGTTTCTTGAAGGAGTCAGTAGATCATCAAACACAGATGTTTCTTGAAGGAGTCAGTAGATCATCAAACACAGATGTTTCTTGAAGGAGTCAGTAGATCATCAAACACACATGTTTCTTGAAGGAGTCAGTAGATCATCAAACACACATGTTTCTTGAAGGAGTCAGTAGATCATCAAACACAGATGTTTCTTGAAGGAGTCAGTAGATCATCAAACACAGAGATGTTTCTTGAAGGAGTCAGTAGATCATCAAACACAGATGTTTCTTGAAGGAGTCAGTAGATCATCAAACACAGAGATGTTTCTTGAAGGAGTCAGTAGATCATCAAACACAGATGTTTCTTGAAGGAGTCAGTAGATCATCAAACACAGATGTTTCTTGAAGGAGTCAGTAGATCATCAAACACAGATGTTTCTTGAAGGAGTCAGTAGATCATCAAACACAGATGTTTCTTGAAGGAGTCAGTAGATCATCAAACACGATGAAATACAACAAACGTCCAGCAGATGGTGGCAGTTTTTAATTTGAATTTTTCAATCAACAGTTTTATTCTTGTTAAACATCTTCTGAAGATGTTTTCAATGACCATCTCTGTCGATACACGATCCTCGTTAATAAGCGTGTTAGTAACTTTACTCCGGAGTCTGAACTAAGATTTTTGTCCAGTTTTATTCGATGTTTTCATTTGTTTTGATGCTCAGACGAGAATCTAATCTAGATATGATTGACATGTTGAAACGAAGTCGTGGAAAGGGACGAACCTTCTGAATACTACGTTGATTTGGACGAACAAAGGAAAAGTTCTTGGACTCGTGTCAAAGAATCAAACATCTGAATATTTTTGTGCATCATTTTCTTGGTTGTTTTTAGTGGGAAATCCAAGAACATCTAAGCACATGAGATGTCGACACTACAGGCTGTAACTGAGGCTCTCTGAGGAAAAGTAAAAGTATTCGATGAAATCCTGATGATGATTGATATCTATAGAAACCTGACTCAAGGATGTTCTTTTGTTGAACATATTTCATGAAGGTACAACTTCTGGACTTAAAATGAGCTCATCAACTGAGAAAAGTATTTTTAACAACGTTGTAGTTACACTGTTCTAACACTGGAGGGAGCCAGAAACAAATGTTCAATCTTACATCGTGCTGCTTTAAAAACAGACGATCATTTGTTATCTTGAAGTGTTATTTTGTGTTAATGAATGTAAATATGTGTGTTTGATGAAGGAGTGAATATTTCATAGAAACATCAAAACCATGGAAAGTAGTTGTTTCTTCTTCTTCCTTCAGTTCCAGTGTCATGAGGTTCAGTGATGGAGACGTCGTTGTTGCCGAGGGAACATTTCAAGTGTCCATCGATCGCGATAATGAGTCTGTGAAGTGGTTTCTAAACACCAGCTGCACTCGAGTCCAACTCTCTGAGCAACAATTACTGGAGGCCACAGAAGTTTCTGGTCCAGATCACAGACGCTCCTTCAAGCTCATCCTAAACTCTCTGGTTTCTGGTCGACGTCCGGAGGACGACAGGAAGTTCCTTCTTCTTAGAGACGTAGTTATTACGTTCTCTTATTCAGGTACTTTCAACAAGTACTAGTGAGTAACAAACACGTATCTGACGCTGTTGTCCCTGAGGCATCCAAACATGGCTTCTGGACCAGACTCAGCTCTGAGTTGTAGCAGAAGTCTGAAGTGTAGATGGTGAAGAGGAGAGGGGCCAGTACTGTCCCCTGAGGTGCTCCTGTACTGCACACCACAGTGTCAGACGTGATGTCCTTCAGCCTGACATGCTGTAGTCGATCAGTAAGAAAGTCCGAGATCCAGGAGACCAGACCAGGGTCCACATAGTTTTACCTTACATGCATCTGTGTCAGTTTGTCCTGCAGCAGAGTGACTGGATGGTGTTGAAGGCTCTAGAAAAGTCCAGGAACAGGATCCTCACTGATCCGCTTCCTTTATCCAGGTGGGAGTAGATTCAATGCAGGAGGTGAAGAATGACACAAGGGCTGGGGGGGCATGAGAAGGTGGGGCAGGTCCTGAAGCTGCAGTGAGGGTGACCTGCTCGAACCTGTTGAAAGAGTTCTTTAGACCTCTTCTTCCTGTTAAGAACATCCTTGACCTCCTTTGTTACCCACGGTTTGTTATTAGGGTAACAGTGAGAGTCTTAGCAGGAATTTAAATAATGACAGTGTGTCTGAACCTCGAGGTTCTCATGAGACTTCAAGTCCCAGTGTGTTGTGTCGAAGCAGTGTCTGATGGTGTCAACTTCCTGATTGTCCTAGTGGTCTTACTTCATCATCTTCATCTTCATCATCTTCATCATCTTCATCATCTTCATCTTCATCCTCATCTTCATCATCTTCATCTTCATCTTCATCTTCATCTTCATCTTCATCATCTTCATCATCATCATCATCATCGTCATCTTCATATTCATCTTCTTCTTCTTCATCATCATCATCATCATCTTCATCTTCATCTTCATCTTCTTCTTCTTCATCTTCATCTTCATCTTCATCTTCATCATCATCATCATCATCAGTCACATGACAGAGATGGAACATTATTCAAAGTTAAGACGATCAGTCTTCACTCTTGATCTTCATGGACCAGAAACAAAAACACAAGAAGGTTGAAGATTCATTCACGACATGTCGACTGAATAAAATGTCAGATTCTCTCCAGAGAGATGGAGATCGATTGGTTCTGTCTGGACACGATGACCTTGAATCATTCATGAGGAGCAGATGTCGAAGCCACATGTACACAAACCTTCCTGTGACTCGTGCGACCTCACAACCTTTGACAGATGCTTCATGTCTTCAACAACAAGTTGAGAATAAACACAGTAGAGTTGGAGAGTAAAGATCTCAACACTAGATGTTCATATGTTCTGATGACGATTCTAATGAGACACGTGTTCGAGCAGCAACAGCTAATGTTGTTATTTTGGGACGAGCTTCACACGGACTTGACGAGACTTGTGTAAGTAGAACACTAGTATCAACTCTGGTGTCATTAAACATCAACTAGTATCAACTCTGGTGTCATTAAACATCAACTAGTATCAACTCTGGTGTCATTAAACATCAACTAGTATCAACTCTGGTGTCATTAAACATCAACTAGTATCAACTCTGGTGTCATTAAACATCAACTAGTATCAACTCTGGTGTCATTAAACATCAACTAGTATCAACTCTGGTGTCATTAAACATCAACTAGTATCAACTCTGGTGTCATTAAACATCAACTAGTATCAACTCTGGTGTCATTAAACATCAACTAGTATCAACTCTGGTGTCATTAAACATCAACTAGTATCAACTCTGGTGTCATTAAACATCAACTAGTATCAACTCTGGTGTCATTAAACATCAACTAGTATCAACTCTGGTGTCATTAAACATCAACTAGTATCAACTCTGGTGTCATTAAACATCAACTAGTATCAACTCTGGTGTCATTAAACATCAACTAGTATCAACTCTGGTGTCATTAAACATCAACTAGTATCAACTCTGGTGTCATTAAACATCAACTAGTATCAACTCTGGTGTCATTAAACATCAACTAGTATCAACTCTGGTGTCATTAAACATCAACTAGTATCAACTCTGGTGTCATTAAACATCAACTAGTATCAACTCTGGTGTCATTAAACATCAACTAGTATCAACTCTGGTGTCATTAAACATCAACTAGTATCAACTCTGGTGTCATTAAACATCAACTAGTATCAACTCTGGTGTCATTAAACATCAACTAGTATCAACTCTGGTGTCATTAAACATCAACTAGTATCAACTCTGGTGTCATTAAACATCAACTAGTATCAACTCTGGTGTCATTAAACATCAACTAGTATCAACTCTGGTGTCATTAAACATCAACTAGTATCAACTCTGGTGTCATTAAACATCAACTAGTATCAACTCTGGTGTCATTAAACATCAACTAGTATCAACTCTGGTGTCATTAAACATCAACTAGTATCAACTCTGGTGTCATTAAACATCAACTAGTATCAACTCTGGTGTCATTAAACATCAACTAGTATCAACTCTGGTGTCATTAAACATCAACTAGTATCAACTCTGGTGTCATTAAACATCAACTAGTATCAACTCTGGTGTCATTAAACATCAACTAGTATCAACTCTGGTGTCATTAAACATCAACTAGTATCAACTCTGTTGTCATTAAACATCAACTAGTATCAACTCTGGTGTCATTAAACATCAACTAGTATCAACTCTGGTGTCATTAAACATCAACTAGTATCAACTCTGGTGTCATTAAACATCAACTAGTATCAACTCTGTTGTCATTAAACATTAACTAGTATCAACTCTGGTGTCATTAAACATCAACTAGTATCAACTCTGGTGTCATTAAACATCAACTAGTATCAACTCTGGTGTCATTAAACATCAACTAGTATCAACTCTGGTGTCATTAAACATCAACTAGTATCAACTCTGGTGTCATTAAACATCAACTAGTATCAACTCTGGTGTCATTAAACATCAACTAGTATCAACTCTGGTGTCATTAAACATCAACTAGTATCAACTCTGGTGTCATTAAACATCAACTAGTATCAACTCTGGTGTCATTAAACATCAACTAGTATCAACTCTGGTGTCATTAAACATCAACTAGTATCAACTCTGGTGTCATTAAACATCAACTAGTATCAACTCTGTTGTCATTAAACATCAACTAGTATCAACTCTGGTGTCATTAAACATCAACTAGTATCAACTCTGGTGTCATTAAACATCAACTAGTATCAACTCTGGTGTCATTAAACATCAACTAGTATCAACTCTGGTGTCATTAAACATCAACTAGTATCAACTCTGGTGTCATTAAACATCAACTAGTATCAACTCTGGTGTCATTAAACATCAACTAGTATCAACTCTGGTGTCATTAAACATCAACTAGTATCAACTCTGGTGTCATTAAACATCAACTAGTATCAACTCTGGTGTCATTAAACATCAACTAGTATGAACTCTGGTGTCATTAAACATCAACTAGTATCAACTCTGGTGTCATTAAACATCAACTAGTATCAACTCTGGTGTCATTAAACATCAACTAGTATCAACTCTGGTGTCATTAAACATCAACTAGTATCAACTCTGGTGTCATTAAACATCAACTAGTATCAACTCTGGTGTCATTAAACATCAACTAGTATCAACTCTGGTGTCATTAAACATCAACTAGTATCAACTCTGGTGTCATTAAACATCAACTAGTATCAACTCTGGTGTCATTAAACATCAACTAGTATCAACTCTGGTGTCATTAAACATCAACTAGTATCAACTCTGGTGTCATTAAACATCAACTAGTATCAACTCTGGTGTCATTAAACATCAACTAGTATCAACTCTGGTGTCATTAAACATCAACTAGTATCAACTCTGGTGTCATTAAACATCAACTAGTATCAACTCTGGTGTCATTAAACATCAACTAGTATCAACTCTGGTGTCATTAAACATCAACTAGTATCAACTCTGGTGTCATTAAACATCAACTAGTATCAACTCTGGTGTCATTAAACATCAACTAGTATCAACTCTGGTGTCATTAAACATCAACTAGTATCAACTCTGGTGTCATTAAACATCAACTAGTATCAACTCTGGTGTCATTAAACATCAACTAGTATCTACTCTGGTGTCATTAAACATCAACTAGTATCAACTCTGGTGTCATTAAACATCAACTAGTATCAACTCTGGTGTCATTAAACATCAACTAGTATCAACTCTGGTGTCATTAAACATCAACTAGTATCAACTCTGGTGTCATTAAACATCAACTAGTATCAACTCTGGTGTCATTAAACATCAACTAGTATCAACTCTGGTGTCATTAAACATCAACTAGTATCAACTCTGGTGTCATGTAGTGAATGTTCTTCAAGACGCAGTAACTTCTCATCATGACCATGTTTTAAACTTTATTACTTTATAAAGTTGCTCTGAAATCTGGACGAACAAGAGGTTACGAGAGTCCATTATGATGTAATATTGGCTTCACTCCTCCTCCAGCTGTGATCATGCTTTGTTTATAGAACGAGTCCCTTGGAGGTGGGGACTTCCTGGATTGATGACACACTATGACAAACCTCCATGTTTGACCAATCACAGCAGAGTGGGTGTGGTTATGGTCAACAAGATTTCATCTCCAGAACAACAAAGTGTTTTCAGCGGGCGGAGCTTAAGATCATTTTCTAATGTCAATATTTCAATGAACCACACACACACTTTACCACACACGTACACACATACTTGAACGAACACTCACACACACTTTAACACACACTTTAACACACATACACACTTTAACACACACGCGCACACAGACATACACACTTTTACACACACAGACATCGGACTTTAACACACACTTTAACACACACGCACATACACACTTTAACACCCGCACATACACACTTTAACACACACACACTAACACACACGCACATAGACACTTTAACACACACACAGATACACACTTTAACACACACACAGATACACACTTTAACACACATGGACATACACACTTTAACTCACACACTTTAACACTCTTTAACACACACGCAGATACACACTTTAACACACACGCAGACACACACTTTAACACACACACAGATACACACTTTAACACACACACACAGATACACACTTTAACACACACGCACACACACTCTAACACACATGCAGACACACACTTTAACAAACACGCACACACACTTTAACACAAACGCCCACACACACTTTAACAAACACACACAGATACACACTTTACCACACACACACATGCAGCAAATATTAAGGCTGTGTCGCACAGTTTGGTTCTCGTGTGTCAACAGTGATAATAATTAAACCAACATGATTGAAAGTGAACTTAAAGTATTGAGTAAACGCTGGACTGTCAGTGATTCTTCTCAGAGATAAATCATAGAATGTTGTGACAAAAGTATCTTCTTCTCTTGCTCTTCTTCTCCAGGACGTGAGCTGACCATGAGTTCCTCTCAGAACCCGCCGGAGGACGACTGTCCTGCGCTGGAGGACCTGGAGTGTAAGATCTGCTTCCAGCGCTTCAACGTCCACGGGCGCAGACCTAAGATCCTGGACTGCCTGCACCGGGTCTGCACTCGCTGCCTCAACAAGATCCTGGACGTGGCTGAAGGCGCCGCGTTCATCTGCTGCCCCTTCTGTCGGCACCGGACCACGATCGCCGAGTGCGAGGTGTCGGTCCTGCCGGACGACGCCAACATCATGTTGTCTCTCGCCGTGCGGGACAAATCCTGGAGCTCGGACCACAACAAGGAGGTTCTGCTGACCCCGAGGAGCCTCTCTTCGTCCAGCCCGTCCCACGACTCCTCCAACTGTCTGGTCTTCACCATCGTGGACGTCCAGGGCGTCTCGCGGAACTCGCCGCTGCACGACGGGAGCTCCGAGGTCCACGCCGAGCGGAGTCTGGACTCCGGCGGCTCGACTGCGCCCAACGACCAAGACGCTCTGACCAAGTTCTGTAACCACGTCCCGCGGATCCTGGTCTGGCTGCTGGGCTTCCTGTACTTCGGCTCGCTGCCTCTGGGGATCTACCTGCTGGTGATCCAGAGAGTGACTCTGGGGGTCGTGTGCGTGAGTCTGGTGCCGTCCAGCTTGACTGTGTGCCTGGTCTATGGGTTCTGCCAGTGTTTGTGTCAGGGCGTGTGCGACGGCTCGACCCAGGGTTGAGGAAGAGTTTGTTTCTTCACCGGGTCAAGTGTCTACGACTGAACCACGACTGTTTCAACCAGTGACTGTTACGACAGTCATGGCAACAACCTTGTGACTCATTGTCATGAAGCTTCAGCCAAAACCTCCAAAGACACGAGCCGTGATGTTGTGTATCCGAGTGTGTGAATCCAAGTGTTACAGCGTTTATGTTGATCGTTTACGATGTTACGTTGTTGAATCACACCCTTGATGTTAATTTAGTCTTTATCGCGGCACGTCAGAGAATCATCTGGATTCATTACGTTTATCAGAAGAAGAAAGTCGGATTATTCTCGTATGTAATGTCTAAAGTTCCCAACAGGAATCCATTAATAAGAAGTAGTAAAGTGTCCTCCAAACAGGAAGTAGTAAAGTGTCCACCCAACAGGAAGTAGTAAAGTGTCCACCCAACAGGAAGTAGTAAATCGTCCACCCAACAGGAAGTAGTTAAGTGTCTACGTGTCTACCCAAGAGGAAGTACTAAAGAGTTCACACAACAGGAAGTAGTTAAGTGTCCACCCAATAGGAATTAGTTAAGTGTCCACCCAACAGGAAGTAGTAAATCGTCCACCCAACAGGAAGTAGTTAAGTGTCTACGTGTCTACCCAAGAGGAAGTACTAAAGAGTTCACACAACAGGAAGTAGTTAAGTGTCCACCCAACAGGAAGTAGTAAAGTGTCCACCAAACAGGAAGTAGTAAAGTGTCCACCCAACAGGAAGTAGTAAATCGTCCACCCAACAGGAAGTAGTTAAGTGTCTACGTGTCTACCCAAGAGGAAGTACTAAAGAGTTCACACAACAGGAAGTAGTTAAGTGTCCACCCAACAGGAAGTAGCCCAGTGTCCTCCCAACAGGAAGTAGTAAAGTGTCCTCCAAACAGGAAGTAGTAAAGTGTCCACCAAACAGGAAGTAGTAAAGTGTCCACCAAACAGGAAGTAGTTAAGAGTCCACACAACAGGAAGTCGTAAACTGTCTAAAGCAGGGGTCGGGAACCTTTTTGACTCAGAGAGCCATGAAAGCAAAATATTTGGAAATGTATTTCAGTGAGAGCCATATAAATAATATTCAGATGTAAGAATCTGTGCTTGACACGAATTCAAGCCCTTTTCCTTTGTTCATCAAAATCAACAAAGAATTCAGACGGTTCATCCCTTTCCATGCTTTCAATATGTCCATCATATTTAAATGAAGAAAGACTAAAATTTCTCCATTTCTGTGATCATGAAAAAACAAAAACAAATGAAAACATGAATTCAAACTAACAGTTTATATTTGTTAATTTTAAACATGTCTGATATGAATCACACAAGTGGATTAATTACATTTCAGATGAAGTTTAACGAGAATAAAACTGTTCATCAGTAACTTCACATCATCATCGCTTTGTCTGATCGTCTCTGACGTCATTAGAATGTGTCTCACCTGCACCTGTTTAACGTGTTTGTGTTTCTGCATATTTTTATTACATTCTTATTACATTCGTGAGATAAAGGTCATTTACAAACAGTCATCATGTGATGGTTTATTAATACAAGTGTGTTTTAAGGACTCGATCACAAAAGGAAAACCAGCATTTGTTGCTTTCATTGAACCTGCAGCTTAACTTTGATGGACCTGACGTCATGTTTCTGTGACTCTAGAGAAGAACCTGAAGTGACGTCATGTTTCTGTGACTCTAGAGAAGAACCTGAAGTGACGTCATGTTTCTGTGACTCTAGAGAAGAACCTGAAGTGACGTCATGTTTCTGTGACTCTAGAGAAGACCTGAAGGACTCATGTTTCTGACTGAAGTGACGTCATGTTTCTGTGACTCTAGAGAAGAACCTGAAATCATGTTTCTGTGACTCTAGAGAAGAAGCGACGCTCATGTTTCTGTGACTCTAGAGAAGAACCTGAAGTGACGTCATGTTTCTGTGACTCTAGAGAAGAACCTGAAGTGACGTCATGTTTCTGTGACTCTAGAGAAGAACCTGAAGTGACGTGACGTCATGTTTCTGTGACTCTAGAGAAGAACCTGAAGTGACGTCATGTTTCTGTGACTCCTAGAGAAGAACCTGAAGTGACGTCATGTTTCTGTGACTCTAGAGAAGAACCTGAAGTGACGTCATGTTTCTGTGACTCTAGAGAAGAACCTGAAGCCATCAAACGCGCATTATTTTGTTCGATATATTATTTAAAAAAAACAAGCTTATAATTCTATATCGTTTTTCTGAATTGCGTAAAATGACTGTCGCACGTTTTGCTCTTTTTATTCTCGATTCATATGATCTTTTCCGTGCGTTCAGTGGAAGAGGCAGGAGCTCTGATTGGCTGCTGTGTATTTCAATCAAATTTTCAACCAATCGGCACAATAACCATTTGATTGATATGCACAGCAGCCAATCAGAGCTCTCTTTACTATTTTCTTATATCATATTTTATTAAATCACGCGATCGACGTATTGCCCACCCCTGAAACAAGTGATAATATTTTATGTTTTAACTGAAAAGCCGTAATCTGCGAGCCAGATGCAATCATCAAAAGAGCCACACCTGGCTCGCGAGCCATAGGTTCCCGACCCCTGGTCTAAAGGGTACACCCAACAGGAAGTAGTTAAGTGTCCACCCAACAGGAAGTACTAAAGGGTCCACCCAACAGGAAGTAGTTAGGTCTCCACCCAACAGGAAGTAGTAAAGTGTCCACCCAACAGGAAGTAGTTAAGTTTCCACCCAACAGGAAGTAGTTAAGTGTCCACCCAACAGGAAGTAGTCAAGTGTCCACCCAACAGGAAGTAGTTAAGTGTCCACCTAACAGGAAGTAGTTAAGTGTCCACCCAACAGGAAGTAGTTAAGTTTCCACCCAACAGGAAGTAGTTAAGTGTCCACCCAACAGGAAGTAGTTAAGTGTCCACCCAACAGGAAGTAGTCAAGTGTCCACCCAACAGGAAGTACTAAAGGGTCCACCCAACAGGAAGTAGTTAAGTGTCCAACCAACAGGGAGTACCAACCAACAGGGAGTACTGGTTGGAAACTTAACTACTTCCACCCAACAGGAAGTAGTTCAACTTCGACCCAACAGGAAGTAGTTAAGTGTCCACCCAACAGGAAGTGGTCAAGTGTTCAACCAACGGGAAGTAGTTAAGTGTCCACCCAACAGGATGTACTAAAGGGTACACCCAACAGGAAGTATTTAAGTGTCCAACCAACAGGGAGTACTAAAGGGTCCACCCAACAGGAAGTAGTCAAGTGTCTACCCAATAGGAAGTAGTCAAGTGCCCACCCAACAGGAAGTAGTAGTCGCACTAACGTCGCGGAAGAAGGAAGCAGTAGAACGTCACACAAACAGGAAGTACCTAAAATATATCAGATGAGGTTTAAAGTCACAATAGTTTTACTTTATTTCTCTCACTGAGCTGTTAGTTCGCTGTTATATCCTTTTTATTTACCATCTAAGTTCCTCCAACAACAACTTGAATGATGTCCAGGAAGTTTCTCCCTCAGCAGCAGTTATGATACGATCAGTGAGAGAATATTGTTGTGTGTTGTTGACAAACATACTTCAGTTCAGCACTTTTCCACCAGACGCCGAACGAGCGGCTCAGTGTCGCCACAACAGGAAGAGAACCTGTGGTGAGAAGATCGTTTTCTCAGAAGTCTATCAATAAATAGATTGTTTTCTCAGAAGTCTATCAATAAATAGATCGTTTTCTCAGAAGTCCATCAATAAAAAGATCTGGTGTGTGTTCTCAGAAGCTCTTTAAATCCTTCCTGATTTGATCCAGTCGCGGTTTTGTGTTGAAGGTTCATGTGAGGTAAGAATTGACGAGTCAGTTTAAAGTTCAATCAAATATCAGAAGAACATGAAGCAACGAGATGTTTCCAGAAGAAGAAGAAGAAAGAGATGTTTCCAGAAGAAGAAGAAGAAAGAGATGTTTCCAGAAGAAGAAGAAGAAACAAGATGTTTCCAGAAGAAGAAGAAGAAAGAGATGTTTCCAGAAGAAGAAGAAGAAGAAACGAGATGTTTCCAGAAGAAGAAGAAGAAGAAAGAGATGTTTCCAGAAGAAGAAGAAGAAGAAAGAGATGTTTCCAGAAGAAGAAGAAGAAGAAACGAGATGTTTCCAGAAGAAGAAGAAGAAACAAGATGTTTCCAGAAGAAGAAGAAGAAAGAAGATGTTTCCAGAAGAAGAAGAAGAAAGAGATGTTTCCAGAAGAAGAAGAAGAAGAAACAAGATGTTTCCAGAAGAAGAAGAAGAAACAAGTTTCCAGAGAAGAAGAAGAGATGTTTCCAGAAGAAGAAGAAGAAAGAGATGTTTCCAGAAGAAGAAGAAGAAGAAGAAGAAAGAGATGTTTCCAGAAGAAGAAGAAGAAAGAGATGTTTCCAGAAGAAGAAGAAGAAACAAGATGTTTCCAGAAGAAGAAGAAGAAAGAGATGTTTCCAGAAGAAGAAGAAGAAGAAAGAGATGTTTCCAGAAGAAGAAGAAGAAGAAACAAGATGTTTCCAGAAGAAGAAGAAGAAACAAGATGTTTCCAGAAGAAGAAGAAGAAAGAGATGTTTCCAGAAGAAGAAGAAGAAGAAAGAGATGTTTCCAGAAGAAGAAGAAGAAGAAACGAGATGTTTCCAGAAGAAGAAGAAGAAAGAGATGTTTCCAGAAGAAGATGAAGAAACGAGATGTTTCCAGAAGAAGAAGAAGAAACGAGATGTTTCCAGAAGAAGAAGAAGAAACGAGATGTTTCCAGAAGAAGAAGAAGAAAGAGATGTTTCCAGAAGAAGATGAAGAAACGAGATGTTTCCAGAAGAAGAAGAAGAAAGAGATGTTTCCAGAAGAAGAAGAAGAAACGAGATGTTTCCAGAAGAAGAAGAAGAAAGAGAAGTTTCCAGATGAAGAAGAAGAAAGAAGAAGAAGAAGAAACGAGATGTTTCCAGAAGAAGAAGAAGAAAGAGATGTTTCCAGAAGAAGAAGAAGAAAGAGATGTTTCCAGAAGAAGATGAAGAAACGAGATGTTTCCAGAAGAAGAAGAAGAAAGAGATGTTTCCAGAAGAAGATGAAGAAAGAGATGTTTCCAGAAGAAGAAGAAGAAAGAGATGTTTCCAGAAGAAGAAGAAGAAAGAGATGTTTCCAGAAGAAGATGAAGAAACGAGAGACGTCACCGCGAGCAGATGAGACTCTATTTATATGACGCTGCTGAATTATTTAAACCTTCAGGTGTTTTCGTGGAGATGTTTTAATTGCTCATGAATAATAGAGCGACTGAAGTAAGACCAGGTGGAGATGAAGGTCTTCTGAAGCTCCAGGTTGATGATGTCATCAGAATAGTGTGACATCATCAAGAAGCGCCAGCCTGGACATTTCCTTCACTGTTTAGTACCAAGTCGGGCTTTGAAATACTCGATACACTTTTTTCAATATTCAACAGAACTTTGTTGATTGTGAACTATATTTACTGTAATGGTTACTGAGTATTATTGTTGATCATAGTTTATAGTTTTATTTTTCATTAAAGTCTCTTTAAAATAAAATAATACATTTCAAAATATTTATATACAATAAACAAGAAAATATACACTGAGTTTCATGTTGCAATCAAACATCCGGCCTCTAGATGGCAGCAGTCATTATGTCCTCAACAACTAAAGGATGAATGATGACTGAGGACGAGAGGATACAGTGAGTCCAGCAGCTTTTAAAACTGATGTTTGGACATATTTTGGTTTGAAAACAAAAGAAAGTAGTTACGACTTCAAGAGTCATGTGGTCTGTAAATACTACAACACCAGAGTCAAGTACTGGACAATACTACACATATATACTTGTTACTACACTATCACAACACCAGAGTCAAGTACTGGACAATACTACACATATAAACTTGTTACTACACTATCACAACACCAGAGTCAAGTACTGGACAATACTACACATATATACTTGTTACTACACTATCACAACACCAGAGTCAAGTACTGGACAATACTACACATATATACTTGTTACTACAGTATCACAACACCAGAGTCAAGTACTGGACAATACTACACATATATACTTGTTACTACACTATCACAACACCAGAGTCAAGTACTGGACAATACTACACATATATACTTGTTACTACACTATCACAACACCAGAGTCAACTACTGGACAATACTACACATATATACTTGTTACTACACTATCACAACACCAGAGTCAAGTACTGGACAATACTACACATATATACTTGTTCTAACTTGTTACTACACTATCACAACACCAGAGTCAAGTACTGGACAATACTACACATATATACTTGTTACTACACTATCACAACACCAGAGTCAAGTACTGGACAATACTACACATATATACTTGTTACTACACAATCACAACACCAGAGTCAAGTACTGGAAAATACTACACATATATACTTGTTACTACACTATCACAACACCAGAGTCAAGTACTGGACAATACTACACATATATCCTTGTTACTACACTATCACAACACCAGAGTCAAGTACTGGACAATACTACACATATATACTTGTTACTACACTATCACAACACCAGAGTCAAGTACTGGACAATACTACACATATATACTTGTTACTACACTATCACAACACCAGAGTCAAGTACTGGACAATACTACACATATATACTTGTTACTACACTATCACAACGCCAGAGTCAAGTACTGGACAATACTACACATATATACTTGTTACTACACTATCACAACACCAGAGTCAAGTACTGGACAATACTACACATATATACTTGTTACTACACTATCACAACACCAGAGTCAAGTACTGGACAATACTACACATATATACTTGTTACTACACTATCACAACACCAGAGTCAAGTACTGGACAATACTACACATATATACTTGTTACTACACTATCACAACACCAGAGTCAAGTACTGGACAATACTACACATATATACTTGTTACTACACTATCACAACACCAGAGTCAAGTACTGGACAATACTACACATATATACTTGTTACTACACTATTACAACACCAGAGTCAAGTACTGGACAATACTACACATGTATACTTGTTACTACACTATCACAACACCAGAGTCAAGTACTGGACAATAATACACATATATCCTTGTTACTACACTATCACAACACCAGAGTCAAGTACTGGACAATACTACACATATATACTTGTTATTACACTATCACAACACCAGAGTCAAGTACTGTACAATACTACACATATATACTTGTTACTACACTATTACAACACCAGAGTCAAGTACTGGACAATACTACACATGTATACTTGTTACTACACTATCACAACACCAGAGTCAACTACTGGACAATACTACACATATATACTTGTTACTACACTATCACAACACCAGAGTCAAGTACTAGACAATACTACACATATATACTTGTTACTACACATATATACTTGTTACTACACTATCACAACACCAGAGTCAAGTACTGGACAATACTACACATATATACTTGTTACTACACTATCACAACACCAGAGTCAAGTACTGGACAATACTACACATATATACTTGTTACTACACAATCACAACACCAGAGTCAAGTACTGGAAAATACTACACATATATACTTGTTACTACACTATCACAACACCAGAGTCAAGTACTGGACAATACTACACATATATCCTTGTTACTACACTATCACAACACCAGAGTCAAGTACTGGACAATACTACAGATATATACTTGTTACTACACTATCACAACACCAGAGTCAAGTACTAGACAATACTACACATATATACTTGTTACTACACAATCACAACACCGGAGTCAAGTACTGGAAAATACTACACATATATACTTGTTACTACACTATCACAACACCAGAGTCAAGTACTGGACAATACTACACATATATACTTGTTACTACACTATCACAACACCAGAGTCAAGTACTGGACAATACTACACATATATACTTGTTACTACACTATCACAACACCAGAGTCAAGTACTGGACAATACTACACATATATACTTGTTACTACACTATCACAACACCAGAGTCAAGTACTGGACAATACTACACATATATACTTGTTACTACACTATCACAACACCAGAGTCAAGTACTGGACAATACTACACATATATACTTGTTACTACACTATCACAACACCAGAGTCAAGTACTGGACAATACTACACATATATACTTGTTACTACACTATCACAACACCAGAGTCAAGTACTGGACAATACTACACATATATACTTGTTACTACACTATCACAACACCAGAGTCAAGTACTGGACAATACTACACATATATACTTGTTACTACACTATCACAACACCAGAGTCAAGTACTGGACAATACTACACATATATACTTGTTACTACACTATCACAACACCAGAGTCAAGTACTGGACAATACTACACATATATACTTGTTACTACACTATCACAACACCAGAGTCAAGTTACTGGACAATACACATATATACTTGTTACTACACTATCACAACACCAGAGTCAAGTACTGGACAATACTACACATATATACTTGTTACTACACTATCACAACACCAGAGTCAAGTACTGGACAATACTACACATATATACTTGTTACTACACTATCACAACACCAGAGTCAAGTACTGGACAATACTACACATATATACTTGTTACTACACTATCACAACACCAGAGTCAAGTACTGGACAATACTACACATATATACTTGTTACTACACTATCACAACACCAGAGTCAAGTACTGGACAATACTACACATATATACTTGTTACTACACTATCACAACACCAGAGTCAAGTACTGGACAATACTACACATATATACTTGTTACTACACTATCACAACACCAGAGTCAAGTACTGGACAATACTACACATATATACTTGTTACTACACTATCACAACACCAGAGTCAAGTACTGGACAATACTACACATATATACTTGTTACTACACTATCACAACACCAGAGTCAAGTACTGGACAATACTACACATATATACTTGTTACTACACTATCACAACACCAGAGTCAAGTACTGGACAATACTACACATATATACTTGTTACTACACTATCACAACACCAGAGTCAAGTACTGGACAATACTACACATATATACTTGTTACTACACTATCACAACACCAGAGTCAAGTACTGGACAATACTACACATATATACTTGTTACTACACTATCACAACACCAGAGTCAAGTACTGGACAATACTACACATATATACTTGTTACTACACTATCACAACACCAGAGTCAAGTACTGGACAATACTACACATATATACTTGTTACTACACAATCACAACACCAGAGTCAAGTACTGGAAAATACTACACATATATACTTGTTACTACACTATCACAACACCAGAGTCAAGTACTGGACAATACTACACATATATCCTTGTTACTACACTATCACAACACCAGAGTCAAGTACTGGACAATACTACACATATATACTTGTTACTACACTATCACAACACCAGAGTCAAGTACTGGACAATACTACACATATATACTTGTTACTACACAATCACAACACCGGAGTCAAGTACTGGAAAATACTACACATATATACTTGTTACTACACTATCACAACGCCAGAGTCAAGTACTGGACAATACTACACATATATACTTGTTACTACACTATCACAACACCAGAGTCAAGTACTGGACAATACTACACATATATACTTGTTATTACACTATCACAACACCAGAGTCAAGTACTGGACAATACTACACATATATACTTGTTACTACACTATCACAACACCAGAGTCAAGTACTGGACAATACTACACATATATACTTGTTACTACACTATTACAACACCAGAGTCAAGTACTGGACAATACTACACATATATACTTGTTACTACACTATCACAACACCAGAGTCAAGTACTGGACAATAATACACATATATCCTTGTTACTACACTATCACAACACCAGAGTCAAGTACTGGACAATACTACACATATATACTTGTTACACTATCACAACACCAGAGTCAAGTACTGGACAATACTACACATATATACTTGTTACTACACTATTACAACACCAGAGTCAAGTACTGGACAATACTACACATGTATACTTGTTACTACACTATTACAACACCAGAGTCAAGTACTGGACAATACTACACATATATACTTGTTACTACACTATCATAACACCAGACTCAAGTACTGGACAATACTACACATATATCCTTGTTACTACACTATCACAACACCAGAGTCAAGTACTGGACAATACTACACATATATACGTGTTACTACACTATCACAACAACAGAGTCAAGTACTGGACAATACTACACATATATACTTGTTACTACACTATCACAACACCAGCGTCAAGTACGGGACAATACTACACATATATACTTGTTACTACACTATCACAACACCAGAGTCAAGTACTGGACAATACTACACATATATACTTGTTACTACACTATCACAACACCAGAGTCAAGTACTGGACAATACTACACATATATACTTGTTACTACACTATCACAACACCAGAGTCAAGTACTGGACAATACTACACATATATACTTGTTACTACACTATCACAACACCAGAGTCAAGTACTGGACAATACTACACATATATACTTGTTACTACACTATCACAACACCAGAGTCAAGTACTGGACAATACTACACATATATACTTGTTACTTCAGCAGCTTCTGTCAGAGAATGTTTGAGTCGGAGACAAAGACGGATCAAAACACCTGCTCTGTCCAGAACCTGTTGCCATAGTTACGCCATGAGTTTCAGAACCAGACGATATTTCCTTCTTTCTCTCTCAGAATAAGTCGTTAGAACCTCAGACCACGTCTCTGTCAATCACTCTGTTGCCGTGGTAACATGATGGTGGAGCCCTAACATTATGACCGTCTTGAAGAAAACTGCAATATATGTAAATCATAAAACTGTTAATGATGATATGAAGTTATTTAAACTGTTGGACATGAATAAATAACATTATATAATATTGTTTTATTAAATCATTTAAAAATGATGCCCTTTTTAAAAATAAATACTTATCTAAATAGATTATATTTGTACCACAGTTTCAAAAACCCGTCACACTTTTATTCTTCAAAGTGTTTATTTTAAGTGACATCACAGATGGCATCAATCAAATCCTGGCAGGAGCCGAGGTCTCAAACCATCAAGTTAGATAGTGATTGACTTTACTTACACATGAAGTTTGTTTTAACCATAACTTTAACTTCATTAACCTGTAAACAAATAACTAAGATCAGGGCTGTTTGAATTTAAATGTTGTTTAAGAATTAAATGATATAAATATTATTCTAGTTTGATACTTTGAAAAGCTGCAGGAACACTGTGGCAGATCCTTCAAACCACCACTAGACCTCGGACCATTAACATTAGTGACGACTGCTTTTATTTCTGTCCTTTCATGAGTTTGACAAGAGATAATCCAGTCAGATGGAGTCATCAACACCTTTGTTCTCAAGACTGCTGAACCATGGCCATGCTAGGTCACCCCCCGGGTAGAAATGAACAATCTGTCACTTCTAGACCATTTCTAGGAGTTGTCAACCTGGGATGATACTACTTTCGGCTGGTGATATATAATCTAATCCTGGTCCATCTCTATAGGGGCTAACTAGGCAACTACACTACACAACTACATGGGCTAACACCATTTTAGCTAGCTGGGCAACTTGGGCTACCACCTCTGCAGCTACCTGGGCTACCACCTCTGCAGCTACCTGGGCTACCATCTTTACGGCTAGCTGGACCTGGGCTGCCACCCCTGCAGCTACCTTGGCTAACATATCCACAGCTGACTGGACAAGCATCCTTGCAACTACCTAGGCTACAATCTCTGCAACTACCTGGGCTACAATCTCTGCAACTACCTGGGCTACAATCTCTGCAGCTACCTGGGCTACAATCTCTGCAACTACCTGGGCAACAATCTCTGCAACTACCCTAGGTACATTCTCTGCAACTACCTGAGGTACAATCTCTACAACTACCTGAGGTACAATCTCTGCAGCTACCTGGGCTACAATCTCTGCAACTACCTGGGCTACAATCTCTGCAACTACCTGGGCTACAATCTCTGCAACTACCTGGGCTACAATCTCTGCAACTACCTGAGCTACAATCTCTGCAACTACCTGGGCTACAATCTCTGCAACTACCTGAGCTACAATCTCTGCAACTACCTGGGCTACAATCTCTGCAACTACCTGAGCTACAATCTCTGCAACTACCTGAGGTACAATCTCTGCAACTACCCGGGCTATAATCTCTGCAGCTACCTGGGCTACAATCTCTGCAACTACCTGGGCTATAATCTCTGCAGCTACCTGGGCTTGGACAATCTCTGCAACTACCTGGGCTACAATCTCTGCAACCTGAGCTACAATCTCTGCAACTACCTGGGCTACAATCTCTGCAACTACCTGGGGTACAATCTCTCAAATCTCTGCAGCTACCTGGGCTACAATCTCTGCAACTACCTGAGCTACAATCTCTGCAACTACCTGAGCTACAATCTCTGCAACTACCTGGGCTACAATCTCTGCAGCTACCTGGGCTACAATCTCTCAACTACCTGAGCTACACCTGCAACTACCTGAGCACAATCTCAATACCTGGGCTATTCCACGCTACCTGGGCTACAATCTCACACTACCTGGCTACAATCTCTTCCTGGCAACTACCTGGCTAATCTCTGCAACTACTGGGTACAATCTCTGCAACTACCTGGGATACAATCTCTGCAACTACCTGGGCTACAATCTCTGCAACTACCTGAGCTACAATCTCTGCAACTACCTGGGCTACAATCTCTGCAACTACCTGGGCTACAATCTCTGATACTACCTGGACTACAATCTCTGAAACTTCCTGGGATACAATCTCTGCAACTACCTGAGCTACAATCTCTGCAACTACCTGGACTACAATCTCTGCAACTACCTGGGCTACAATCTCTGCAACTACCTGGGCTACAATCTCTGATACTACCTGGACTACAATCTCTGAAACTACCTGGGCTACAATCTCTGCAACTAACTGGACTACAATCTCTGCAACTACCTGATTTGTTAAAACTCACCTTTTCAACCTTCTCTCAGAGGTGGGCGTGGCCAAAGTATTTGTCGTCACGCGTCAACAAGTAACTTTGTTCTGAACTTTTCATTTCACTGACGAGGAACGTTTTCTACGTAATGTTCTTGTTGAAAATCACTGACTCAGGATCTCTGATGTCTGTGGATGACGTGGAGCTGATCCAGGAACTCTGATGTCTGTGGATGACGAGGAGCTGATCCAGGATCTCTGATGTCTGCGGATGACGTGGAGCTGATCCAGGATCTCTGATGTCTGCGGATGACGTTGAGCTGATCCAGGAACTTTGATGTCTGCGGATGACGTGGAGCTGATCCAGGATCTCTGTGGTCGGCGGATGGCGCTGTTCTTCCCCGGGTTCTCTTTTGGGTGGGGGGGGGCGGGGGGGGGGCCCCGGTGTTTTGTGGTTGGCGGTTGGCGTTGGGGTGGTCCCGGGTCTGTGTTGGGGTGCGGATGACGTGGAGCTGATCCGGGAACTCTGATGTCTGCGGATGACGTGGAGCTGATCCAGGAACTCTGATGTCTGCGGATGACGTGGAGCTGATCCAGGAACTCTGATGTCTGCGGATGACGTTGAGCTGATCCAGGATCTCTGATGTCTGCGGATGACGTGGAGCTGATCCAGGATCTCTGATGTCTGCGGATGACGTGGCGCTGATCCTGGATCTCCAGAGATGAAGCGTGTTCTCATCTCAGGGTTTATTTTTACGAGTGAGCGATTGACGATCAACGGATCAGTGAGAGTCTTCAGCTGAGGTGAATTAAGAGCTGAGCTAAGAGACAAAGGTCTCCACGTGACAGTGCTTTTCTAAAATGAACCGACCCTGACGAGTGGTGCTGATGTCTACAGTATAAAGCCACGTTCCATGGAATATTCTCTGAATTCTATTCTCAAGTAACTTTGACATGGATGATAAACCAGTGTACCCGGAGTAGACTGGGTCGAGCTCTGCAGACAGAACCATGCGTGAGAGGATGCTTCACTAATGATGCTTTCTCTCCAGCTTCACATTCGTGGCCCAATAAGATTAAATCTCCTCGGTTCATGTTCAGGTCCTCGGAGACGTGAGTGGTCGCGAGCAGTAACACAACACCCGCTATTATCACAACAAATGAGTCAGAGTGGCACTAATGAGTCCTGAGAGGACCAACAAGACTCTTAGTGGCTCCAGAAGATGCTGCTCCACGACTCCTGACCACTGCGGACGTGACTGCGGATCCATGCTCTGCTGCGAGACTGAAGGTCAGTGACACAGATGGACATGAAGAAGAGAGTGTACCTGAGAAGCTGCAGTTCCCTGGTGACACCTTGTGTCGAGTCAGTGTAACTGCAACAGAAGTTCATACTGTGATACAAGCGAGTACTTTACTGTATTTATCATATTAAAATATACGAATCATACTCAGACTGAAGTTAGTTTGACACAGAAGTTACACTTTTCTTCAAGACGACACTAAAATCATTTACAACTCTATGTATTTTGTGTCTCTGTTGGACTAAACACATTTGTTTAGTTAGCATTAGCATTAGCATCAAACATGTAGGTTTTCGTTGACGACAATTTTGACGTTTTCAATTTTAATTTCCTGTAAAAGATAAATCAACTTTATTAAAGTAGAAACAAACACCAGAGAGTTTCATAAACGTCATAAATAAATTAAAAGAGACTCAATCTGGGAAACAACAGACGTTCTTCAACTGACGCCTGGAGCTGCACTGCCTCTAGTGGACGAGCGAAGAGCTGCACATCTTCCTCTCTTTCCCGGTTACTTCAGGGCCACCGTAGCTGACGGACCAGAACCTTCACACTCGACTCAAACCATGGATTCACAGACGTTCGTTCCCACCTCCTTTATTTAGACGAGAGTTTCCTTCACAATCAACAAGAAACGTTCACATCGTCAATCATTTGATTATCAAACGTCATAAGAATCTACTTTGTAGACAAAAGTTGGTCCAACACGTCCGTGTCAGTCGTGGAGCGGGTTCACATTACGACGAGGGGGGTCCGAGGGCTCCTCACTGGTGGGTCGGAACCAGAAGAGTGGGTCACAAAACTGCTTCCAGATTGTAGCAGAACCCATGATGTGTTCGGGTCATGGAGGTTCTGCTGGTCCAGCTTCTGCAGGTCCAGGTTCTGCAGGTCCAGCTTCTGCAGATCCAGCTTCTGCAGATCCAGTTTTTGCAGGTCCAGGTTCTGCAGATCCAGCTTCTGCAGGTCCGGTCCACCAGTGGGTCGAGGCCCGTGGATCCATAAGGCTGAGTGACATGTTTTCTCAGGATCATCAATGGTTCGTAGATTCATTGATCAGCGAAGTCGTACTTTGATCACGTGTCCTCATGTTTCAAGGTCAAGGAGGTCAACAAGGTCAACAAGGTCAACGAGGTCAACGAGGTCGACGTCTGAGAACATCAAATCAACGGTAACAACACAACGGACGTAGATGGCGAGAGGACGACGGAGCGCCCCCCGGTGTAAACATGAAGAAAGTGACAGTGATGCAAACATTTAAGACATTTACGGTGAACACAGTTCGGTCCCCGCGCGGCCCTGAACGGGACCACGAGCCCCGCGGGTTTGTCGGGCGTAGAAAAAGTGACTTTAAAGTTTACAAGAGATTTCAGCGTAAATCGACGCTCAGTAGCTTCGTCACATGACGCAGTAACCAGCGCGGAGGAGGATCAGCACCTCCAGGTCTGAGGGTCTTCACCGGTGAAGAAGTGTCATAGCAGCTCCAGGTCAGAAGGTGGCGCCAACAGTTTCAACATGGTTTCAACAGACGACGGAGAGCGACCCCTAGTGGACAAATAAGTACAGTCCTTGTGTGTGTTTCACTTAATGACTTTGATTTAGGTGTGTTTGTGCATATGTGTTTGATGTGTGTTATGTTTCTGTGGGTTTGATGTGTTTTTTGTTGGTGTGTTTTGTGTTGGTGTGTTTGATGTGTGTTTTTTTTTATTTTGTGTGTGTTTATTTCTTCAGTGTGTGTTGAAGGGTGTTTGTGTGAGTTTTAAATGTGTGTTTTTACAGCATGTGTGTTTAAAGTGTATTTGAAGTGTGTTTTGTGCGTGTGTTTTGTGTTGGTGTGTGCTTTTTAATTTTGTGTGTGTTTATTTCTTCAGTGTGTGTTGAAGGGTGTTTGTGTGAGTTTTAAATGTTTGTGTTTAAAGCATGTGTGTTTAAAGTGTATTTGAAGTGTGTTTTGTGTGTGTGTGTGTGACCTGATTGTTGACCTCATGACAACAATCCGACAGGGAAAGGTCAACATGTAAATGTCTTTGTTGTACATGTCGGCGTCCGTCGCTATGGTTACGCTGGCATGTGGCGAGAGCTACTGGCGCAGGTGAGTGACATCATCAGACCGCAGCGGAAACATCTCGACGGTGAGTCATACAAGGTTTTTGATGTCAGTGGTTTGGAATGTAGGGGGCGCCATCTGGTCTGAAACCGGGGTGTAAAGTGCAGAGCGCCTCCTGCAGGTGGAGCAGAGGAACAGCACCTGCACCAGGTCAGTAGAGGGCGCTGTCGTTGTAGGAGCTGGAGCTGGGGAAGCTGGGCGTGGGCTTGTTCCAGGGCAGCGAGCCAGAGGGGTCCGAGGTGGGCAGGCTCAGCATGCTGGCGCTCCTCAGCTTGTTCTTCAGGCCCCAGCTGATGAACGACGCCTTCTTGGACACTTTTCGAGACTTCTTGTCCTCGTCGTCCAGGTCCAGGTGGATCATGGAGTAGGTTTTCGGGAGGTTCCCGGAGAAGGTGGCGCTTTTGGCATTCTGCAGAGACCAGAGTGTGTCGTCAGTCCAGGTGTGTGTGCGTGTGCGTGTGCGTGTGTGTGTGTGTGTGTGTGTGTGTGTGTGCGCCCCACGGCAGCATCTCCATCACACTGACCACTTGTATGTCCACTCCATCTTCGTCCACGTCCTTCAGCAGCTTCATCACTTCACTGATGCTCATCCACTTACAGTCAGTGTCGCCCACGGCAACAACAAAGTCTCCTTCTTTCAGCCCGTCAGCCTGACGACACACGTGTGTAGAGGTCATGAACAGTCGGTAGAGGTCAAGTACAGTCGCATAGAGGTCATGAACAGTCACGTAGAGGTCATGAACAGTTGCATAGAGGTCAAGAACAGTCACATAGAGGTCAAGAACAGTCATGTAGAGGTCAAGAACAGTCACGTAGAGGTCATGAACAGTCGCATAGAGGTCATGAACAGTCGCGTAGAGGTCATGAACAGTTGCATAGAGGTCATGAACAGTCGCGTAGAGGTCATGAACAGTTCTATAAAGGAACAGTTGTGTAGAGGTCAAGAACAGTTGTATAAAAGGAACAGTTGTGTAGAGGTCAAGAACAGTTGTATAAAGGAACAGTTGTGTAGAGGTCAAGAACAGGCGTATAAAGGAACAGTTGTGTAGAGGTCAAGAACAGGCGTATAAAGGAACAGTTGTGTAGAGGTCAAGAACAGTCGTATAAAGGAACAGTTGTGTAGAGGTCAAGAACATGTTAAGGAACAGTTGTGTAGAGGTCAAGAACAGTATAAAGGAACAGTTGTGTGAGAGGTCAAGAACAGTCGTATAAAGGAACAGTTGTGTAGAGGTCAAGAACAGTCGTATAAAGGAACAGTTGTGTAGAGGTCAAGAACAGTTGTATAAAGGAACAGTTGTGTAGAGGTCAAGAACAGTTGTATAAAGGAACAGTTGTGTAGAGGTCAAGAACAGTCGTATAAAGGAACAGTTGTGTAGAGGTCAAGAACAGTTGTATAAAGGAACAGTTGTGTAGAGGTCAAGAACAGTCGTATAAAGGAACAGTTGTGTAGAGGTCAAGAACAGTCGTATAAAGGAACAGTTGTGTAGAGGTCAAGAACAGTCGTATAAAGGAACAGTTGTGTAGAGGTCAAGAACAGTCGTATAAAGGAACAGTTGTGTAGAGGTCAAGAACAGTCGTATAAAGGAACAGTTGTGTAGAGGTCAAGAACAGTCGTATAAAGGAACAGTTGTGTAGAGGTCAAGAACAGTCGTATAAAGGAACAGTTGTGTAGAGGTCAAGAACAGTCGTATAAAGGAACAGTTGTGTAGAGGTCAAGAACAGTTGTATAAAGGAACAGTTGTGTAGAGGTCAAGAACAGTCGTATAAAGGAACAGTTGTGTAGAGGTCAAGAACAGTCGTATAAAGGAACAGTTGTGTAGAGGTCAACACTCACAGCGACTGGGCTGAGGGGGTCCAAAGACACCACCTGGACAGGTGATCCTCCCTTCAAGGTAAAGCCGAGGTCTCTGTCTTGGGGGCGGAGCCTCAGAGTCCGCGGGGGCGTCCAGCGCTGCTTGGCTGAGAAGACTGACGGAGGACCCTGAGAGGAACCATTGTGAGTCTTTGTGCGACTGCTTCAGGTGTGTATCAGTGTGACTTAGTTTGTGTGTGTGTTACTGTTGAGATTTGTGTTGTGTTAGTTTGCGTTTGTGTCAGAGATAGTAAGTTATATGTGTGTTTGCTAGAATGAATTTGTTTGTGTGGGTGAGTGTGTGTTCAAGAGTGAGTGTATGTGTGTGTTCAAGAGTGAGTGTATGTGTGTGTTCAAGAGTGAGTGTGTTCAAGAGTGAGTGTATGTGTGTGTTCAAGAGTGAGTGTCTATGTGTGTTCAAGAGTGAGTGTATGTGTGCGTTCAAGAGTGAGTGTATGTGTGTGTTCAAGAGTGAGTGTATGTGTGCGTTCAAGAGTGAGTGTATGTGTGTGTTCAAGAGTGAGTGTATGTGTGCGTTCAAGAGTGAGTGTATGTGTGTGTTCAAGAGTGAGTGTATGTGTGTGTTCAAGAGTGAGTGTATGTGTGCGTTCAAGAGTGAGTGTCTATGTGTGTTCAAGAGTGAGTGTATGTGTGCGTTCAAGAGTGAGTGTATGTGTGTGTTCAAGAGTGAGTGTATGTGTGTGTTCAAGAGTGAGTGTCTGTGTGTGTTCAAGAGTGAGTGTATGTGTGCGTTCAAGAGTGAGTGTATGTGTGCGTTCAAGAGTGAGTGTGAGACATCATTTTTCAACTTCTCTCGAGACTCACAGCAACACACAGTTGTGTTCATGTGATGACAACAAGGCTTCAGCACCACAACCAAGAGTTACACAAACTGGACCTGACAGTGAAAGTCACAACACAGCCAACACCAGATGACCTTTGACCTGAGAGAGAAGAACCTCCAGGAGAGACATTATCACATGCTGCTCGGCCATGTTTGTGGACGCAGCATGTGTGTGAGTCTGGACGCTGGTGTGTGTGTGAGTCTGGACGCTGGTGTGTGTGTGTGTCTGGACTCTAGTGTGTGTGTGTCTGGACGCTAGTTTGTGTGTCTGGACGCTGGTGTGTGTGTGTGTCTGGACTCTAGTGTGTGTGTGTCTGGACGCTAGTTTGTGTGTCTGGACGCTGGTGTGTGTGTGTGTGTGGACGCTAGTGTGTGTGTGTGTCTGGACTCTAGTGTGTGTGTGTCTGGACGCTAGTTTGTGTGTCTGGACGCTGGTGTGTGTGTGTGTGTGGACGCTAGTGTGTGTGTGTGTCTGGACTCTGGTGTGTGTGTGTGTGTGGACGCTAGTTTGTGTGTCTGGACGCTGGTGTGTGTGTGTGTGTGGACGCTAGTGTGTGTGTGTGGACGCTGTTGTGTGTGTGTGTGTGTGTGGACGCTAGTGGGTGTGTGTGTGTGTGTGGACGCTAGTGGGGGTGTGTGTGTACGCTAGTGTGTGTGTGTGTGTGTGTGGACGCTGTTGTGTGTGTGTGTACGCTAGTGTGTGTGTGTGTACGCTAGTGTGTGTGTGTGGACGCTAGTGTGTGTGTGTGTGTACGCTAGTGTGTGTGTGTGTGTGTGTGTGTACGCTAGTGTGTGTGTTTGTGTACGCTAGTGTGTGTGTGTGTGTGTACGCTAGTGTGTGGGGGTGTGTGTGTGTGTGTGTGTACGCTAGTGTGTGTGTGTGTGTGTACGCTAGTGTGTGGGGGTGTGTGTGTGTGTGTGTGTGTGTGTGTGTTAGACAGTGAAGGAGAAGGTTAGTGACCCACATACCAGACAGTGGAAGAAGTCTCTGACGTTCACCTTGTTGATGGGAGGAAGTTGCATCTCTGCTCTGTGCTCCGTCCTCGCTGCAGACACATGACCCCAGTGTACACTTGTTCATACATGCTACACAACTGACACACACACGCATTTATATAAACCCACACATACACACAAACATAAACTCACACACACTTATAAACACACACAGACACATTTATTTAAACACATTTACACACAGATTTATATAAACAGACACACACACACACTCACTCACTCTCACACACCCCCACACACTCACTCACTCACTCACTCACACTCACACACACACTCACACACACACACACACACACACACACACACACTCACACACCAACACTCACACACACACACTCACACACCCCCACACACACACACACACACACACACACACACACACACACACACACACACACACACACACACACACACTCACACACACACACACTCTCACACACACACACACACACACACACACAACCCCACACACACACACACACACTCACACACCCCCACACTCACACACACACACTCACACACACACACACACACACACACACACACACACACACACACACACACACACACACACACACACACACACACACACACACACACACACACACACACACACACACACACTCACTCACACACACCCCCACACACACACACTCACTCACACACCCCCACACACTCACTCACTCTCACACACACACTCACACACACACACACACTCACACACACTCACACACCCCCACTCACACACCCCCCACACACACACAAACACTCACTCACACACACACTCACACACCCCCACACTCACACACACACCCCCTCACACACACACTCACTCACTCACACAC
Organism: Callionymus lyra; assembly: GCA_016630915.1. Taxonomy (NCBI): domain Eukaryota; kingdom Metazoa; phylum Chordata; class Actinopteri; order Syngnathiformes; family Callionymidae; genus Callionymus; species Callionymus lyra. Next base: position 356,484 of record JACEEU010000690.1, read on the forward strand.
TCACACACTCACACACTCACACACTCACGTATGATGTCAGGAGCTTCCATGTAGTCGGGGAACTCGTCCTCGCGCTCGTGCTCCGACGACTTCTCCAGCGAGCGCTCATGACTGGCTCTCAGGATCTCCTGCAGGACCTCCAGCTTGTTGAGGTGGTGACACAGACTGTAGATCCTCAGCGCCTCCTCGTGGCCCAGGATGGCTCTGCGGATGTGAGCCTTGCCTGGAGGGAGAGCAGGAGGTCAAGGACCCGAGGGAGAGGCCGGTCACTCAGCGCACTCACCGACACGCTCGCGCTCGTCTCTCTTCTTCAGGATGTCCGACGGCGAGCGACTCTCGGGGATGGAGTCGTAGACCTGAGACAAGGTCTTCTCCTGCTGGTCCTCGTCGTCTCCGGGCCCCACTGGACCACGAGTCAGGGAGAGAGACCACGTTAACACCTCAGACATTGTGACTCCCAGAGGAGGAGCATAAGAGGTGTTCCGGGTCAGGTGGTCTTACGTTGGTGGTCCAGGAGCGCCGAGGCCATGAAGTAGTGGGCCATGGAGCGGTAGTGGTGCGTCTTGACCTGAGCGTTGGTGGACCAGAAGAAGGGCACGTTGTCTTTGACCGGCGACTGGATCATGGACTGGTGGACCTTATCGTAGATGTCCGACACCTGGAGGAGAAGAAGTCGTGAAGAAGAGGAGGGGTTGGGACCTCCTCCGAGGTCTAGAGGTGACCCACCTTGGAGGCCTCCTGGGCCATCCTGAGGAGAGGCAGGAACCGGTTCCTGATCCCGGGCAGAGCCGTCTTCTCGAACAGACACTCCTGGGCCTGGGCCAGCATCATGCGGATCAACGTGCTGAGCATGGCTGGACTCATGTCGTAGCTGGGGATGTGAGTGAAGGTCTCCTTCAGCATGTTCAGGACCCCTGAGGACGAGAGCGCCACCAGCAGGAGGACCAGGGTAGCACTTGCTCAGTGGCATCCAATCAACACATTCAATTTAATATAAAATAAGTTATTACTTATAATCATGATTATAATATATAAGGATGATAATCATAATAATATGAAAACGTTTCAATAAATGTTAAATTCAACAACTTTGACACTGATTCACTGAGACACATGTTCAGACACGACAGGTTGTCAATCATCCGTGACGTACCTGCTGACTTCTGGAAGGATGAAATGGCTTCTTCCAAACCCACGACCGTCTGTCGGTCGCAGCGGGTCCCGATCTGGGAGAAGAGGGCGGCCATGTTGAAGAGGACGCTGGCCTTCTCCAGAGACAGGTTCTGTTGGCACAGCGGCTGCCCGGTGAAGGAGTCGTACCTGCAGCACAACCAGCATCACGACCAGCATCACGACCAGCATCACGATCAGCATCACGACCAGCATCACGACCAGCATCACGACCAGCATCACGACCAGCATCACGACCAGCATCACGACCAGCAGCACAACCAGCATCACGACCAGCATCACGATCAGCATCACGACCAGCATCACGACCAGCATCACGATCAGCATCACGACCAGCAGCACGACCAGCATCACCACCAGCATCACGACCAGCATCACGACCAGCAGCACCACCAGCATCACGACCAGCATCACGACCAGCATCACGACCAGCATCACGACCAGCATCACAACCAGCATCACAACCAGCAGCACCACCAGCATCACGACCAGCATCACGACCAGCATCACAACCAGCATCACAACCAGCATCACAACCAGCATCACGACCAGCATCACAACCAGCATCACAACCAGCATCACAACCAGCAGCACCACCAGCATCACGACCAGCATCACGACCAGCATCACAACCAGCATCACGACCAGCATCACAACCAGCATCACAACGAGCATCATGACCAGCAGCACATATAAAACAATACTACACATATATACTTGTTACTACACTATCACAACACCAGAGTCAAGTACTCAACAATACTACACATATATACTTGTTACTTCAACAGTCAAGTACTGGACAATACTACACATATATACTTGTTACTACACTATCACAACACCAGAGTCAAGTACTGGACAATAATACACATATATACTTGTTACTACACTATCACAACACCAGAGTCAAGTACTGGAACAATACTACACATATATACTTGTTACTACACTATCACAACACCAGAGTCAAGTACTGGACAATACTACACATATATACTTGTTACTACACTATCACAACACCAGAGTCAAGAACTGGACAATACTACACACATATATACTTGTTACTACAGTATCACAACACCAGAGTCAAGTACTGGAGAATAATACACACATATATATTTGTTACTACACTATCACAACACCAGAGTCAAGAACTGGACAATAATACACACATATATACTTGTTACTACACTATCACAACACCAGAGTCAAGTACTGGAGAATAATACACACATATATACTTGTTACTACACTATCACAACACCAGAGTCAAGAACTGGACAATAATACACACATATATACTTGTTACTACACTATCACAACACCAGAGAGAATGATATAACCAAAACCCTCGCAGGAGCCAAGGTCATAAACAGTTACCAGTAATTGTGTATATTTTCTGGTTTAGCTAGTTAGATAATGGTTTGTTTAAATAACCACCTGTAGATAAAAAGTGTTTCAACTTTAACTGTGAAGTGAAAGACATTAAACTGAATGCTACATTTGTTAGCTTAGCTAGCCGCTAGCACTGTTGTACATTGTAAATGATGTGAAGCCACATTAAATGACAAATCTAATACAAAGACATTTAAAGACATTTAAAAACATGGAAACATGAATTCAACGGACAGAGTCTTGTCTGTTACGAGGTGCTTGAGATGAACGAACGCTCACGTCACATATTGAGCATAATGTTAACCTAGATATAGACGCCAACACGCTCTGATCTCGTACCATGTGAAGAAGATGCCGCTGGGACGGTTGGCGCCGAAGAAGCGAGACTCCATCATGGGCAGGAAGCCGTAGTACTTGGAGAGCAGCTCCACGCCGGCTTCGTTGCGACTCGGCGTCCTGCAGGCCTGTGAGGGAGGCGAAGAGAAGTTGAGGAGCGGCGACCACACCTGACATCCAGCACATCCTGACACTCCATGAATCAGAGGAACATCATGACGTTAAAGGTTCAAAATCATCTGAGCTCGTTTAATCAATAAAGACGCCTCAACAGAAACCTTTGATTGACAGTTACGAACCACACCAGAAACAACAACAATCTCTCTCATCACCTCGAACACACCACGGTGCGTTCAGGTGCCTCGTGACTTCTCTAAGATAGTTTTAGAGTAAAGTTCTCTCAGATCTACAATTTCAACGATCAATTTAATGTTGTGATTGACTTCAATTACATACTTGTGTCAGTATAAATAATAAAATAATATTAAAAGTATTTTTACATTCTCTGAATCTGGAAGTCACATGATCCATGCGCCTCAAATGATTGGCTGAAAGTTTGAACCAGTAGCTCAGTGCTCTGTTGGTTTTGTCTAGTGACTCTATTATACCAACATTTATATTGAACTTAAAAGTCTATCAATTACAAGATACTGAATTTAAAACATTTATTATTTCATTATTAGAATTAAAATACCATCTGTTTGTGTAAAAATAATTTGGAAAATATTTAAAAATCATTCAAGGAAAGATTTCTTACTAGAAATAATTGAATTAAATTATTTAAATACTACATTTCAATGTTACAATTCAAAGTTTCAACATTTTAAATGTTAAATTAAACTGATATACTTGCATTAAAAGAGTAAAATTCCCTCTTAAATATGAATTTGTGTTAAAAAAAACAACTGTTGAACGTCTTTAATAGACAGATTAAACACACAATGAAAGTTTCTGATTCTAATGTCGACTTCTCACTTGAATCTCTTGGCATTGAACCATGTTTGTTTTCAGTTGAATTAGTGACAGTTTTTTAACACAAAAAGACAAAAAACGACAAAGAAAACATCAAACACTGAAGCACAAGGTTGAGCAGCACAAACTCTGATGTTTATGATCATCAATGTATATTATACATGTTTTTACGGTAATGGAGATACAAACTACAGGAGCTCACCTGTCGCAGGTCCATCATGTCGGCGATCTCATCCTCGTACTTGTTGCCGTCCTCGCTGTAGTGCTCCGAGATAAAGTCCTGTTGGAGACAAACATGTCAGCGTTTCACTCAAATCATATCGTGAAAAAAATGATTTTGTGATCACAGACAGAATCAATGACGTTTAACCTTGAATGTCACGGAAATTCACCTGATCTGCCTGATAGTCTGTCATGGATTATCTTGAATCAAACAAACAACTGGATGAACGAGCCTCCCTGTTGTAATACACTAGTTCGCCGGTGGATGGCAGTATCACTCTGTGTGGTTATGCTGGAGTAGTTTCAGGTCATTGTTGAAGATTGAAAACCAAACCTTTAACTCTTCGACGGTGACGTCATCAGAAGGTCCGTCAACCGAGTCATCGGTTAAATTCAGTTTTCAAGATGTCGTCACAGATGCCTCGGTTGTGTTTTTTATGTTCCTTATTTACCTTTAAATACTTTATTATGCGACTCATATTCAAGAGAAATGCTATTAAATATCAGGTCCACAACTCTCGCTGATTTATTTCCACCATTTCTCACCCTAGTGCTAAAAGTTTGGACATTTTGGTGTAAAACGAACGAGTTCCTCAATTTATCAATCAAATTAATTTATTCAAAATCAGTTTATGTTGTACTATGTTCTAATGTATACAAACAAGAAGTGTTTATATTTTCTATAAACGTATATATAAAAATAAAATAAATAAATAAAATATAAATTATATATTTATATTTTATATTAGTGCAATATTTTCACATTTCTTAGGTTTATTTAATTTTGAAAGTCAAGCAGTGCCTTAAAAAACTTTCATCTTTTAGTAAATTAATTCCTTTTTCACAATCAAAATCACTATGGGGCGCTGTGAAGGACAACAACATTATGAGGTACATCAGTGGACACTTCTTGACACCCACTGACCAACGCTGACCCCAGTTCACTTCTTTGACCTCTTGAACCGAGGGACACGTCAACACAAACTTCCTACCGACGGGACGAGGAAGAAAGGTTTCCGTCACAGGAGGAAACCGTCAAGACTTCATCGCGTCGAGGTCGTGACACTTGATTGTCGTTAAACGCTCTTTCATTTAGTCGGCGACGCCCAGAGTTGAAGCGACGCCATCGTGAAACACAAAACTCCTCGTCATTCCGAACGTTTACGAGGCGTCGCGTCGTCCTGCGGTCGGTCTGACCCACTTTTTTTAATTGTCACTTTGAAAGTAGTTCAGACGATGTAACCTTTCAATCATCACGGACTAGAATTTTAAACCTCGAGTCCTCAGCAGGTGGTTTTTACCTGTTAGCATGTTAGCATGTTAGCATGTTAGCCACGAGGACACCGTAGAGCAGAGTTATAAAGTTCTGCGACTGTTTTATCAGTATTTTTTATAAGTAGACATTGTTTTTCTGACCTCACAACGAGAAATTTAACTGTGACAAATTTTCTTAAAAAAAATGTTATTAACATTGTAATTATTAATATTAATATGTGACAAATACTATACATACTATATATACTATGACAGCAAAACATATCCTAAGTTTAAACCCAGGGTGGAGATATTTTAGATTAAAATGGTCAATAATACATTATTATATTAATGTAATAAAACACATTATTGCCATCATGTTATTTTTGTATGTGTAACTCTTGACTCAGGTGAGGTTGAACCTGATCTATGTTTGGGTAAATTCACTGCAGAAATATTTTGTCATGAAGACGTTTTAAAAATAAAATTTTAACTTATGAGTGTCATATTAAAACAGGCAAACGGACACATAAAAAAGTACTAAAACTGCATGGATTTGAGCTCAAACACGATCCACTAGGGGGCGCTGAAGTTCCTCCCACTGCTCCAGCTAAACATGGAAGTACCTTGAATGGAGTAGAAAAGTCCACTTCCTTGGTTTCCTTCAGGCCCAGAGCGATGAGCGGGATGTTGGCCATTTCACTGGAGACAGAAGAAAACAAAGATGAACAAAATACACCGAAGGCTCAAATCTTTCGTTTAAACTAATCTTCTTTATGATGGTTTTGACTCAAACGAATGAATCCACATCTTTGAGATCATTATTTAAACATTTACAATTGGATTGTTGTAAAAAGTCGTTGGGAGGTTCTGAAGAGGTTACTGGGACTGAGGACGACGGGTCAGAACCAGCCTCTCTTGGTAAACACCGGCTCCTGGACTCAAACCAGCAGCTCCTGCCGTACAAGGGAGAGTCTGGACGCCGGGGAAGTCCATCTGAGATATCAGTGGTCCGACTGAGAAAGTCCAGTCTAATCTCTGGAGCGGTTTAATGAGCGAGGCCTGGATTAGGCAGATGGTTCTGCTCGTGAACCCAGCAGGGGTTCGGGCTTAAATGAGGTTCTGGTCCGAGCTCACGACTCCTAATTGCTCTGAGCTTAATGAGCGCCTGTTAGTTCATCGACGACGAGTGGCTCTCTTGACAGGCCGTCAAAGTCCAGGAACATCAGCCGGTCCGACGGGTCGGTCCTGCTCAGCGTGTCCACGGAGAAGCTGGCGGTGTGTCGGGTCAGAACGCTCCGTCAAGACCCTCCGCGCTCATTCATCACTCCATGATAAGACCACATTCCTCTGGCTCAGTGAGTCCATTCATCAGCCGCGCTGTGCGAGCGAGCCAGCGAGCCACCGGGAGAGGCCGGGTCTGGGTCCGGGTCTGGAGGGATCTTTGAAGAAACACACCTTCTCACCGACATGTGTTTCAGACGAGGAGCAGAACCACCACTGACCCGGGTCGACTCTGGTTTACGTCACAGAAACATCCTTCACGAGAGGTCAGAGGTCACGACGGAGCAGAAATGAAAAAGTTGGATGATTCATGTCTGTTCAGAACCGTCCAGTGGTGCTGACATTTCTTCAGAGTCAGAATAAAGGGTTAACTCTGAAGAACTGCTGCAGGTTTGTATTAGAAATATAGTTTTATTTCCAGAGTTAAACAGAGACTCCAGATGTGTTTGGAGTTGGTCCTCCTCCCCAAGATCTGGGGTCCGGGAGCTGCAGTCGTGTAAACTGTGGTTTCAGTCGAGCATGACTTCACCCTCGAAGCAGCTGAGGAATCAAACTTTTTCGTTCCCCCAGCACGGACCTCTGGACTCTCTGGTACGACAGGTGGTTCTGAACCCACGTGACCAGCAGCGACGGAGACGTCAAGAGTCTCTCGAGACGACAGCGAGAGGAAGAGTTTAAAGAGGAACAAACACGAGAGCCTCGGAAACACCTGAACCGGCTTCTTCATTTCAGAGACAAATCTCTGATCAAACCAAACGTATATCAACCAGGAAGTATGATTTGCATATTTGTCATTCTTTGAAGCTTTTTTAATTGTCACTTTGAAAGTAGTTCAGACGATGTAACCTTTCAATCATCACGGACTAGAATTTTAAACCTCGAGTCCTCAGCAGGTGGTTTTTAACCTGTTAGCATGTTAGCATGTTAGCATGTTAGCCACGAGGCGCCGTAGAGCAGAGTTATGAAGTTCTGCAATTTATCAGTATTTTTATACGTAGACATTATTTTTCTGAACTCACAACGAGAAATGTAAATGTGACATATTTTCTGTTAAAGAAAATGTTATTAAAATTGTAATTATTAATATAAATATGTGACAATTACGAAAAAGCAAAACTTATTTTTAATTCAAACCCAGGGTGAAGATATTTTAGATTAAAATGGTCAATAACATATTATTATATTAATGTAATAAAATACATTATTGCCATCATGTTATTTTTGTATGTGTAACTCTTGACTCAGGTTGAATCTAAGGTAAGGTAAATCTGATCTATGTTTGGGTAAATTCGCTGCAGAAATATTTGTCGTGAACAGTTTTAAAAATAACATTTTAACTTATGAGTGTCATATTAAAACAGGCAAAAGGAAACACGTAAAAAAAAGTACTAAAACTGCATGGATTTGAGCTCAAACACGCTCCACTAGGGGGCGCTGAAGTTCCTCCCACTGCTCCAGCTAAACATGGAAGTACCTTGAACGGAGTAGAAAAGTCTACTTCCTTGGTTTCCTTCATTTCAGAGACTAAACCAGACGTGGAGTCAAATCTCTTATCAAACCAAATGTATATCAACCAGGAAGTATGATTTGCATATTTGTCATTCTTTGAAGCCGCTTTTATCTTCATCATCTCTGAGTTTGTTCTCACTGAAGATTTACTGCTGTCGTGTCCTTCATCATCTCTGTCTGACTTTTATCAGTACGAACCGTTGTGGGTCGATCCACGATAAGAGCAACACAACGAATATGACGTCGACAACACACACTCTCCAGAAGGTCATGTGACAGGAAGTGACTGAATCCACCTGAGGCTGGAGGACGGACTGACTCATCTGAGACGAAGGAGGGACCGGAGGCTGTCGAGGGAGCTCTAGTGTTTTGTTGTCGTCGAACCGGCCGCGCTGGTTCCGCCGCACAAAAGATGGATTAACGAGGCCGACACTTGAACCGGTTTCTCCTGATGGTTCTGGAGAATCGTTCGTGGTCCAGAACCAGTTTCACCGACGTCTGAGCTTCATGTTGGCGTCGGAGAGCTTCAGTTTGTGTTGTCGCTCCAGAGCCACCAGTTTCCTCTTAGCAACCGTAACCTCGCACACAATCACACACATGTTGTGTTGAGTCTGTCCAAGAGTTCGGCAGCAACTCATCGTGTTGTGATTCCATTGATTGTAACACAGATCGTTTTTTAAGATTACTTTGATGATCTAATGCTATAAAAATGTTAGGCGTGAAAAAATCTGACACACAACTATTTCTCAGTGATACTGTTTCTCACCGCAGGCCTCGTCATTTTCAAGACTTAATTTTGATGCTTTTAATCCCAAAAAATGGCAGTTTTCAGCCTTGCTAAGAAGCTGCTTGGCTGCCTCCTCACTCTCCTCCAGTGCAATGACCAGAAATAACATCAAAGTCTCCATGTTGTGATCAAGTGAACATAAGCAAAGCTACACAGTTGCAGATTGTGTCGTTTCTACGACATATTTTTGAAGATTTATTGATGACAATACTGCGTTTGAGAAGTAAAACCTCTGATGAAAAAAAACACGTGGAAAATCAAGTGTTAATGTCACAGATAAATATTTGTCATCATCACAATATCAAATCCATTTAAGGCAAAACGACACACTTGTGTTGAACGTGTTGTTCTCAGTATTATCTTGATCTTTAAAGTATATACTTTATTGAATATTGTTTTGATTGTTTAAGCGCTTTGTGACCCTGGTCTGGAAAAGCGCTTTATAAATAAAAATGACTTACTAACTTACTTACTTGACCTCGTGTCGCTATGTAGGTCGCAAAGAAAATATGTTGTATCCTGATACAATACTAACTTTCAAGTATCAGTAAGTAAGTTGGAGCAGTATTGATACCATGTCATTGTTATTGTATTCTTTTCTTTTTTATATTGCTGCACTACATCAGGCACATGGATCCTGTTCTTTGTTTGTAACAGATTATTTTGCTTTTTTTTGTTAATTCAAATACTTATTTTAAATTTGGGTTTATTTTATTTAATCCCAGTTGTGTGTATCAAAACTGTTCCTGAGTATGGGTATCAGGTGGAAAACTTTAGTATCGTGACAAAGCTAATGATGCTAACAATGCGAGAAGAATGAGATTTAAGAAGAAGTCTAATCCAGATACTTCTTCTCAGGATCCGAACAAAGAGCCGACTGTGTGAAGACTGGAGGCGGTCGGACGTCAGATCTGATACACCAGATTATCTACGAGCTTAAATCTGGATCAGAAAGTATTTGGGGGACAGATGTTTGGACAGGAAGGAAGAGGGGACACAGTGGGACCAGGAACATTGTAGGTGAAGAAAAAGAAGACAAACATTTTGGGTCTATTTCCTTAACTTTGTTACCTGCACTCGAGCTAGTATTTATACACCGGTGTCAGGATGTGTTGATACGTATCACGATACAAGGATACGATATATAGTGATGTATAGTGATAGTGTAGTAACAAGTATATATGTGTAGTATTGTCCAGTACTTGACTCTGTGTGTGATAGTAAAAAGTATTGTGTGTAGTATTGCTCAGTACTTGACTCTGGTGTTGTGATAGTGTAGTAACAATTATATATGTGTAGTATTGTCCAGTACTTGACTCTGGTGTTGTGATAGTGTAGTAACAAGTATATATGTGTAGTATTGTCCAGTACTTGACTCTGGTGTTGTAGTATTTACAGACCACACGACTCTTGACGAAGTCGTAACTACTTTCATTTGTTTTCAAACCAAAATATATCCAAACATCAGCTTTAAAAGCTGCTGGACTCACTGTATCCTCTCGTCCTCAGTCATCATTCTTACTTTAGCTGTGGCGGACTTAAGTCGGCTGACATCTAGAGGCCGGGGGTTTAATTGCAATACAGAAATCAACAAATGCTGTGAATATTTGCATGTTAATTAACTGTCAACATGTGTGATCAACTGCTATTAACCCGCCTGTCAAGAGGGCAGAAGTCAAACTTCTTGAGTTTTTGTCCTGAGAAAAATGTTCTCGCTCCATGCAGCAGTCCTAGTATCTAATTCCGCCACCAGGGTTTTATTTTTCTAACCTGCTTCTTAAAATTCTGACTCACCACATAGATATCCAGAATATATCTGGCGCACCTGTTGGTTCAGTGATTATTTTAAAAAAGGTTTTTCCACTAAATGTGAAACATCTCACACATATTTCTCCAGCTCCTCATGGAAGATGGTGAACAAGAGTAGAGAACACTGTGGTTTGTGGTTGACCTGAGGCTGAAGATCATTTCAAAGGGTCACAGGAACTCACTGTGTGTTCTGATAGACCTCCACGGAGCTGTTGAGACCCTCCAGTTGTCCCATGAGCAGCTGCAGGTTGGAGTTGACGTAGCTCAGCTCCAGCAGGACCATCTCCTTCACCTTGTTGTTGGACGTGGCTCTGCAGGGAGGAGAGGAAGACTCGTGTCATGGTGTCGTCCAGAGAAGCCACGGTTCAGTCGTCAAACATCGTGACGATCAAACCTCAGACCAGTCACTACTTTAGATCTTTCATATCCATGTTGAGATGTTATAAACATCAAGTCAATCATATATTTATCTAAAACATTTTATATATCACATGTATATAAAGTCATCTATGCTGGAGCTCTACTGTGTTCAGTGTTACATCCGTTGACATCCCTGTTGTTCTGGTAACCATGACGACAGGGACCAACACACCTCCTCGTCTCAAGACTCCACGAACTATGTTTTTAAACCTGTACGACCAGAGATGATGTCTGTCAACCCCTCGTCCTGAGATCACGGAGACGCACCCCGAGTGCCACAAACTCAAGCTCGACGCCATCACAACACAAGAGAAACACACGGCAAAACAAACACAACAGAAAAAGTACAACGATGAAAAGTAACAACACAATAACAACACAATAAAAATCAGTCAAACATCCTGACGAGAACCGTAGAATTCTATTGGAGGACCAATGTTTCTACTCCAAGTCTTCTAGAGAAAACTGTTGTATCTTTAATCTTGTTCTCGAGTCACTATGAATCCACTTTGTCTTCTGGCTCAGCTCTTTCTGTCACACATGAACAGAACGTTCCACACTTGAAAACATGTATTTCTCTTTATCTACTTCCTCGTGTCCTTGATCGTGTTATTTGGTCTTGAGTTCCCGGTCTGAGACGTGGGAGGAGCTAAAGACCTGTTAAAGGCTGGTGATAAGACGCCGAATAAAAACATGAAGAAAAGAAGTGAAATATGTGGACACAGGTGTGTTCAGAGAGAAGGTGGGTCATCAGAGGACACGAGAGGACGGAGCAGCTTCACCTGATAACGATCAGCTGAAGAATGCACGACTCAAGATTCCACCAGGACTCACGGCTTCAGCCACAGAAGTTTTATCAGCACAGAGAGGTCCGGGACGTACAGCTCCCGCACATGGACGGCAGATCTCAGGCCTGTGAGTCTTCATGAGAAGCACCTGAGGTATTTATCTTCACCCGCTGGCCAAGAAGAAGCTGCTGGGGAGTCTGGACCTTCATGAGGCTCCAGATAATGTTCTCCTCCCTGGTCTCAGGCAGGAGTCACAACCTCCAGAGCCATCCTGACCTCACTGGTGCTCAGTAGTGGAGGAGGTCCTTCTTCAGGTGGAGGAGGACGAGTATCTCAGAGTCTTGTTCACAAGTCAGGGAAAGACTAGTGAGGTTTTCCACAGGAGGGAGGTCCTGGGACAAAACCCAGGACTAGCAAAGGAGGTTTTCTGTGTGGTCAGTGTGGGTTTCTTTGTTCAAGCTGCTTCCCCCGCGACCAAACCTTCATCTTTTTATTTATATTTATACTTTGATTGATCTGAGGTATGGTCAGAGGGTTGAGAACCTTTTTAAGATGCTCCCGGACACCTTAGACCCGGGATCATTTAATGACTGAACCTACGTCATGAACACTGAGTATTGAATCTCATTACTTTTTTAAATAAAATAAAAAGTCGAAAATAATTACTGGGGGTGTGAGAAAATAATTTATATTTATAAACCTAAATACCACAATATTCTTTACCATACCATGTCAATATTAACAGTACTGTATCGATGTTTTATCCATTTACAATAAACATGTAAATATTCACAACCCTTGTTCATTTTTGTGTTGCAATTAAACCTCCGGCCTCTAGATGGCAGCAGTCATTACGTTCTCCACAGTTAAAGGAAGAATGAGATCCTGCAAGATTTCCTTGTTTCTCCAGTATCACAATTATCAATGTGTTTAAGAAACTAGATGGCGTCTCTGCACTATTTTCCTATGTTTGTAATGAAAGATCACATCATTTTTGAACTGACGGCGCCACCTACTGACCTCTGAGCATCATGAAGCGTCACCAACACATCACTTATCACAATATATCAAAACATACTGTAACATATCGTAGGATTCACAGCCCTAATAATTACAAGGTCTATTCTATTTGCCTGTTCAAAGAAAACAACAGCGGTGAAAACTGCAATATTTGCAACATTAATCAGTTTTAATGATTTAAAAAATAAAACTTGATCCTGAACAAGGAAGAGCAGAAGAGCCAGTTACAAATGATGATTTCTCTCTGAAACATACATTCAGCTCCGTGAAGATGTGGCAGTAGAACTCAGTGAAGTATAAAGCAGACCTCTGCCAAGCAGCTCACTTCCTACAAATTGATTTTCCTACATTTAATGCATGTCTTTATAATTAGTACCTTTTTTTAGCATGTGAAATAACATTGAGCAATGAGCTCAGACAGACAGCAGGAGGCAGTAGCATAACTCTCACCACACAAACAGTAGGCGAGGAAGAAAGCACTTAGTCCTCTTTTTAGACCTTCTTATTCCAGACCAGGACCAATGTAACCATCTTCATCCTTTCAACCTCATTTCCTGAAAGTTGAATTTAAATGTTTCCTTGTTGGTAATTTGTCCAACAAACAAACTGACTTTCAACCGTGAGAAGATCATCAGAGACAGTAGCTTTAATGCTAACCGTAGATTCTTCTTCGTCCGATCTCCGTGGAAACAATGGACTATTAAACACATCAATAGATCTTCGAAAGAACAATAACGTATCAGGAAGTAGGACAGTCCGTCGGCAATAAAATGTTCTCGTGTGACGCCGTAAAAACATCACTGATTAAACACCATGTTGATCCAGCGAGGAGTGGAAGATTCCAGGCTCTTGCTGGACCAGAATTCAACAAACTGTTGACAAGCGAGACTTCCAGAATTGACAGAACGATGACAGATGCACGACTGGTCTCGGCCCGAGTTCACCGGCGGTCACGACGATCTTACCTGAGCAGGTTCTCGGCTCCGGCCCTCATCCTCATCTGCTTGATGATCTGCTGGTTCAGACTGGCTCGCTTGTTCTGCAGTTTGCTGCGTCCAGTTTGAGCGAACGGGTTACATCCCTGCGAGAAGAACCAGATTCATGAAGACACGCGTGTGAAGATGATCATTAACCCTTCGGTTAACACTTCTGTGTAATGTTTTTTCTTCACGATAATGTATCAATAATCAAATCATATTTTTTTTTTATCATAGTTCTTGTATGGTTTATATCCAAATATGTTTGTGTTGTAATCAAAATTCCATTCTCTGGAAAATACTATACATATATCCTTGTTACTACACTATCACTACCAGAGTCAAGTACTCGACAATACTACACATATATCCTTGTTACTACACTATCACAACACCAGAGTCAACTACTTGACAATACAACACATATATACTTGTTACTACACTATCACAAAACCATAGTCAAGTACTGGACAATACTACACATATATACTTGTTACTACACTATCACAACACCAGAGTCAACTACTTGACAGTACAACACATATATCCTTGTTACTACACTATCACAAAACCATAGTCAAGTACTGGACAATACTACACATATATACTTGTTACTACACTATCACAACACCAGAGTCAACTACTTGACAATACAACACATATATACTTGTTACTACAATATCACAAAACCATAGTCAAGTACTGGACAATACTACACATATATACTTGTTACTACACTATCACAACACCAGAGTCAACTACTTGACAATACAACACATATATACTTGTTACTACACTATCACAACACCAGAGTCAACTACTTGACAATACAACACATATATACTTGTTACTACACTATCACAAAACCATAGTCAAGTACTGGACAATACTACACATATATACTTGTTACTACACTATCACAAAACCATAGTCAAGTACTGGACAATACTACACATATATACTTGTTACTACACTATCACAACACCAGAGTCAACTACTTGACAATACAACACATATATACTTGTTACTACACTATCACAACACCAGAGTCAAGTACTGGACAATACTACACATATATACTTGTTACTACACTATCACAACACCAGAGTCAAGTACTTGACAATACTACACATATATACTTGTTACCACACTATCACAACACCAGAGTCAAGTACTTGACAATACTACACATATATCCTCGTTACCACACTATCACTATATATCCTTGTATCGTGATACGTATCAACACACTCTTAGTTAAGAAATACATATTTAAATGACTAACAATCCTCTGAGGAAACATCCTGATGTTTCTACTCGAGTCATGGATCCACTCCGAGTCTCTTCTGGGTGATTGAGCTTCAGAATACTCAAAGGTCTCAGACATTACTAGTGACAGGATCATGATACTGCACAAGAGCAGCTGAGACCCACCCTCGCCCCCCACTGTGAACAAATCCCACTTATTATGAAGTGACTGGATCGACCCCCACTCCGTGAGTTGCTGTTCCATTATAAAACCTCTTCTTCACTGGTTTGTTTTGTGTCACTGAAAAAAAATCTCTACTAGAAAAAAAAGAAAATCTAAATAAGTTTTACGGATAGTCTTGATTTTCAAGTGTAAGATGTTTTCTACTGCAGGGATTCTACGCAAAATATCGTTGATTGTTTTGAGCAAATTACTCTCAGTATTAGTTAAATAGTTTACAACGAGTAACATTCTCTAAATACAAGATTTTCTCATGTAAAGTTCAAAGGTGGTTATTTTTGGATAAAACATTTATCCAAAATGAATAAAAAAATCTACTACTTTATTTCCTTTTTTCACCCATTTCTTATTAATTTTGCGACATGATTATATGTTTATCAAACATGATACATTAACGTTAATAACAATCTCATAAACCACAACAATTATTAACACTTATTAATTATTAAGATACTTTTAAGACGGACGACTCAGTGTTCAGGTGTTTTGAATTAAACATGTTAAACTAAGACTGAACAACTAATCTTCTAACGATAAACTCTCTTTATTCAATTTACAACATGTTTCTGCTCAATCCCCCTCAGTGAACTCATCGCTGCTGCCAAGCGTGTTATTTTAAATTGAATTATTTCAAGCACATCCATGGTTCGGTGGCTGTTGAACCGAGGAGTCTGACTCTTGACTCAAGTGAAGCTGCTCTGTGTTCAGACATCCCTGCTTCACTTCTGTGTTTTTCAGACGCTATTTGAATTTTATACTTTCAGGAGTCGATATAAATGTCAAAGATGTCATTAAAAAGGTTTGTTAGAATCGAATCATTATGAATTTCTTTCTGAGAACCAGAATGTCGTCAGTTTTGATGACCGCAGATTAATGATGGAACTAACTTTTATTGTTCGGTGTGTGCGTCAATGTTTGCGACACATGCTGTAAAATCTCTCCGTCACTTCCTGTTGTTGGACTCATTTCAAAGGTATTTCAAATCATAAAGTGATCTCAAGAAAACGTACAGTTCAAACTATAACAGTCGAAGAGCTGTCGTGATGCTGTCGTCGTCCTTCAACGCACATCCGTGACCGTTCGCACACGCGTGGCTGGTCACGGCATCACCTGACGGAGTAATGATTAACCATCAACCAGGTGAGTCAGCTGGAGGGAGTGTAGCGACTATTCTTAGATCAGGACGTGAGTCAAATCAAAACTGTGGACGACATGTCGGCGTGGGAGTGGTCGTTGCCATGGAAACATTCAACCATAAACCTGTTGACGCGATGAAACTCGTGATAACGCACAATTTTATCAGTTACTGTTGTGGCTCGATCTACACTAAGATCAACACAACACATCTGACGTCGACAACACAATCTTGTTCTCAACAACAAGAGCGGATCCTTTTGTCTTACAGGACTCAGGTGGTCATAATTCAAGCTACACTTCTAGACGACCAGTGATAACCGTTGACCAGGACTAGTTACAACATCTACACGTGGCTCAGACTAACCGAGAGATAAATCCATTCACTCGATCCTGTTGTAGAGGTGAATTAAAATATAGATACGTTTAAATATCACTTTACTTTTAATACTTAAAAGCACTGTACCAATAGTTACTTTATTTTTGTTTGCAAATATTTTATGTTGTATATTTCAATAAAGTCATTGAATTCGTTTTTTATTTACACTTTATATACAATTAACATACAAATATTCATGAATTATGGTAATTGATTAGGGTTATTAACAAGAAAACTATGGAAAACATATAATAATATCAGATCTTAAACTGAGTTATTGTTGTTCTTAAAGTATATTTGTCAAAACAAATTAACTTTTCTCTGTTATTAATAAAATGCATTATTATCATTCATTCATTTTCTACCACTTTATCCCTTATGTGGTCGAAAGGAGACTGGAGTCTATCCCAGTATCATAGGGCGAGAGGCAGGGGACACCCTGGAAAGGACGCCAGTCTGTCTCAGGACACACAAAGACAGACAACCATTCACACACACACTCATACCGACGGACAATTTCCCCAAGTTCTCAATCAACCTCTGTATGTTTTTGTACTGTGGGAGGAAACCGGAGTGTCCGGAGTAACACGGGGAGAACATACTAACTACACACAGACAGGTCACAAGTTGGTTCTGCCTGGAATTGAACCAGCAACCTTCTTGCTGTGAGGCGACCGTGCGAACATCATAATAGTGTATATTTGACAAAGAGAAATCATGATTTTTTTAAAACATTATCGGAATATTGTAAGAGATGAAGTTAAATTAGTTTGTTTATCAGTAATTCTGTCACATTTGGAAATGTTTGCTCCGTAATAGTTTTGTTTTTAAACGTCTTCATATTTGACGTCTGTTTTCTGAGCTTGAAAGAACAAGATAAAAAGGTATCATCGGAGCGGATGATACTTCGGGGCCTCAGACGGCGAGCTGGTCAGGCTCTTTGTTCTGGAACCACTCGAACCCGAGCGTTCGTTAGAGCCCGTGACAAAGACGGTTGTGTCCGGCGACGATTACGTAACGACTCATTCACCGGCCGGCAGGACTGACCCACTTCTGGACCCTCCTGAGCCACCGGAGCCTCACCAGGGACTCGGAGCTCAGGAGCGCCGGAGGATCTGCACCGCGACTGTGGAGAGTCTGGTCTGTGGACACATGTTGTCAATTTGCGCGTGTGGTCGGAGCGAAGGACCCGGGCCAGGATCTACGTCAATGAGACCAAACCTGCAGCGTCGGCTGTTTACGCTGCCATCTTTCCATCCTTCCATCCTTCCATCCTTCCTTCTTTCCTTCTTTCCGTCTCTGAGCCACAACAAGAGCGTTAACTCCTCGCGGTCTGAGTGTGGAACCTTCAGAGGATCGCTCCAGGATTCCACTTCACATCCCAACTTTTCTGCTGAGGCACACGTTTTACTAACGTGTCGTCATGTTGTAACACTTTTGTAGGAAATTACACCGAGAAAACTGAAAAGAAATACAGTCGACCTCCATTATCGTTTCGTATAAAACGTTGACGTCGAAAGAAAAAACATTTGATCACAGATTGAAAGTATTCGTCGTGAGGCGCAGAAGTGCAAGAAAATGCCATCTTAACAACGCCATCATTTCTTCTAATCAATATTCAAATTATTTTTTCAATGGCAGCAGTCATTACGTCCTCCACAGCAAGGAAAATGATGACTGAGGACGAGAGGATACAGTAATGACTGAGGACGAGAGGATACAGTGAGTCCAGCAGCTTTGAAAGCTGATGTTTGGACATATTTTGGTTTGAACACAAATTAAAGTAGTTACGACTTCGTCAAGAGTCATGTGGTCTGTAAATACTACAACACCAGAGTCAAGTACTGGACAATACTATACATATATACTTGTTACTACACTATCACAACACCAGAGTCAAGTACTGGACAATACTACACATATATACTTGTTACTACACTATCACAACACCAGAGTCAAGTACTGGACAATACTACACATATATACTTGTTACTACACTATCACAACACCAGAGTCAAGTACTGGACAATACTACACATATATACTTGTTACTACACTATCACAACACCAGAGTCAAGTACTGGACAATACTATACATATATACTTGTTACTACACTATCACAACACCAGAGTCAAGTGCTGGACAATACTACACATATATACTTGTTACTACACTATCACAACACCAGAGTCAAGTACTGGACAATACTACACTGATATACTTGTTACTACACTATCACAACACCAGAGTCAAGTACTGGACAATACTACACATATATACTTGTTACTACACTATCACAACACCAGAGTCAAGTACTGGACAATACTACACATATATACTTGTTACTACACTATCACAACACCAGAGTCAAGTACTGGACAATACTACATATATACTTGTTACTACACTATCACAACACCAGAGTCAAGTACTGGGCAATACTACATATATACTTGTTACTACACTATCACAACACCAGAGTCAAGTACTGGGCAATACTACACATATATACTTGTTACTACACTATCACAACACCAGAGTCAAGTACTGGGCAATACTACATATATACTTGTTACTACACTATCACAAGTTATCACGATATATTGTTTTTTTTTTAAGAAAAAAACCTTTTTCTGGCTTTTACAGCAAAGAAATTAACAAATACTTTCTCTAATCAAATGTATTTGAAGTAAAGTGCTTCTCAAAATATTAACAAAAATTTAACAATAAACAATGAAGTAAATAAAGTGCATTAACATCTCAAACAACCTGGAGCAACATGTAATATCCAGTATCTGTGTTGTATTATTTAACTTTAAACTGTGTTTTAAAATGAGTCCAAACATCAGCTTTAAAAGCTGCTGTTAAATATATATTTAACCATTGAAATAATAATTTACTTTAATTCAAAGTTATGTTCTTTATTCGACTAAAGTTTATCTCGTCTCTACAGAACAGAAAAGTTAACTTTGTCTCGTTTCTTCTTTCTTGTATCTTTAATGTTCTTTGTCGTGTCTTTAGATGTTTAATAAAGTTAGTGTTGAATCTTCTAGTGAGATTTCTCCTCCACACGTCCTTCGTCTTCACTGCAGCAGAGACGCTGCTTCACAGACGTCAGCGCAAAAATAAAGATACAGTATTGTGAGTAAAAATATTGCGATCTATAGTTTAATCAATATTTTCTCACACCCCTAATCGTGATACGCATCATATCCTCACA
The DNA here is from genome assembly GCA_016630915.1 of Callionymus lyra. Taxonomy (NCBI): domain Eukaryota; kingdom Metazoa; phylum Chordata; class Actinopteri; order Syngnathiformes; family Callionymidae; genus Callionymus; species Callionymus lyra. The sequence goes on from JACEEU010000690.1 coordinate 376,674, forward strand.
TTCTTTCAAATACGAAACTCTTCTGTTTAGGAAGTTCAGCTCAAGTCTCCATTGGTCAGTATTCAGCGTCACGATCGTGGTACGACTTAAAGTTAAAAAAGTAACGACACAGTAACAACATCGTACACTCGTGTCCCGAAGCTTATCAGTCCAGAGTCACCCCTTCATTCATGAGCAGCACGAGGCGTCACAGCAGGATGTCCTCCGTCTGAGTTACAGTAATAAAGACCCCCCTCACAGCCCCCCGGGTCCGTTACGACCCGGTGACGGCCGACCCGATCCCCTGCTGACCTTGTTACAGACACAGGAAATGAAGGGAGCCTGGATCCAGACTGTGTTCGGAGGAGGATTTGGGAGACGGGACGTCACAAAGGCTTCGTTCAGGAGCCAAACAAACACACTCGCCTGTCAAAACACTCCAGTTAAGAGTGTGAACCGTGACCCGTGAGAAAACTGTGTCGAGCGGCCAAGAGTCCACTCGCGGTCCAGAACCTCCATGAAGACTGGATCCTCAGACACTGTCTACTGTTTCCACAGGTTTATTGGTGATAAAATGTTGCAAAGTGATGTTTATTGATTATTTTTAACAAACACTAAAATGTAAATTAATATTCAAGTTTATATATCAAATTAATACAATGAAAACACTACAAATATGCAAACATGATTTATTTAATGAAATGATTTTATTCATTTTATGATTAAGTAATGAAGTATTAAGACTGTTTTACAGCTTTGGTTAAATAGTACAGTTAGTTTTAATTTGTTCGGTTTATAATTTATTTTCCCAGTGACATAAAAGAGCAGAGAAGTAAAAGCTAAACAGTACAAACAATCAAATGTATATACATGCAATCTGCTTTTCATTCTACTTTTTTAAATAGTATTAAATAATTCATTAATTTAGTAAACTTTTTTTTTGTACAAACAGTAATTCATGTTTTTTTTATTCCTAAAATAACGTCTTAACGGAGCCTCAGAAATAAATGATGATCAAAAGAATGACAGAATATTTTAACTGCACAGGAATGTTTTGTGGTGTTGAATTGAAAGAAATAGAAATAAATAATATTACAATTGAATTTAATTGTTACTTAAATATTATATTGGGTATATGAAAATTAACAATTAAATAATATTAAGAAAAATTAAAATGGAATAAATAGAAACGTTATAAAAATCAAATTAATTAAAATAAAATCAATTAAATGAAAAAGTCTCTCGGTAAAGACGGAACAGGAAGAGATGCACGTTTACGTCTCACTGTTCCTGCACATCTTTCTGGGTTCAACCATCAGCTGGTCCCAGACGCCTCACAGTGACACATGTGATCATTATGGGATGTCTCACAGCCTATTCAACACGTCTCTTATCAGCGGCGGCAGGAACTTCTCCGACCCTCTGTCCAACAACCTGACCGGGCTGAGATAAGGAGCCTCAGAGAAGAAGCAATGCTACACACAAGTGTGATTTATGACCACAAACAACGATCCTGTTTAAAGGCTCGGGTCCAGATTTGTATCTTGTGTGGATCTTCTCCTGCAGACCAGCATCTGACAGTGACACCTTCACTGCTGCCGCCGACAGTTCCTGCGTCACGACAGACACGGACTGAACTACAGACTGAACTACAGACCGAACTACAGACTGAACTACAGACCGAACTACAGACTCCAAGTGTTGACGAAAGACAAGCGTTTACTTCCTGTTCCTAAAAACTCTATTTCCACACCTGCTCCCTATTGGACGTTAGCTGCGTCAACCCCTGCGCTAGTTAGCATAAGCTAGCTAGGAGCTAATAGCTAACGTGCATCGCTTTAAAAAATATACATGTTATTACACTAGTGTTGTACTCCTTTAATGTGTATTGTCTATTTGTACTTTGAAATATTGTTGTACGTCAGGTTGGACATTTCCTCAGGGGCCACATTATAAACAGTGACTGTTGTAAGGTAAGGTAAGGTAAAACTTTATTGATCCCTCAGCAGGTCTCCTTCTGGTGAGGGGCCGTGCAGCCGGAGAGGAGGAGCCAAGAGTCAAAATATGATGGAAAAACTTAACATAACTTGAAAGAAATTGTAAAAAAAAACTAGTTAGAAGAAGAAAAAAATAATTAAAAACATAACATAAACCTGTTATGCCAGTTAAATAATAATAAAAACCTCTTCTGATAGTTAAACAATGTAAAATACTTTTCTAAATAAGAAATATATATATATATATATTTGAAAAGAAATGTTCACCTGAGCATGTTGTCCTTATAAAATAAAAGTAAAAAATAAATAAAAATAAACAAAAACATTCCTGAACAAAGACCTCGAACAAGTTGTGCTTAGAGTTAATATTATGATAAATACAAAATAACATAGTTAGCCATCACCGTCCATGTAACACACGGGTCACGACCTCACGAGGGCCACAATAATCCAGCCAAATGGTCACATTTTGTACTTTTCCAAGGTCAGTTATTTAATGACCTGATTTTAAAGTATTAAAAGTTATTTTGTGTATTTTAGTATCGACAGAAACCATGTCGTGTAACCAACACATTAATAAATGTAGTTTATGTCGACAGTTAAATATGGTCCTGGTCAAAGCTAGCTTGAGCTAAGCTAACTTGTTTTCTTGGTATTCCACTTATTTAATAAAACCTTAACTCAACTTTCTTATCTTATTTACTCAGAATCCCTCCTTGTTTCTTCGTATTCAGTATTTATTTAAAAAAAATGTTATTCATTGTCTTTATTTCAAAGTGTTAAAAGTTATTTCTGTGTATTTTAGTTGCATTGTTATATATTGTTTGTATATGTTGTCATTGATGCAGTTTAATGTCAAAGCTAGCTTGTGCTAAGCTAGGCTAACTTGTTTTCGTGGTATTCCACTTATTTAATACAATTTTAACTCAACTTATCTTATTTACTCAGAATCCCTCCTTGTTTCCTCCTAGTTAATAATAATAGTTGAATGATCTTTGGATAAAACTGTTTAAGAAAATCAAACAACATAATGACATTTGTATTCACAGAAGCTAACTACGAGCTAATAGCTAACACCGACAGGTTAACGCTAATGTTGATATATTTCTCCGTTTTTAATTTAAAAAAAATGTTATTCATTGTGTTTATTTCAAAGTTATTTCTGTGTATTTTAGTTGCATTGTTATATATTGTCTGTATATGTTGACATTGATGCGGTTTAATGTCAAAGCTAGCTTGTGCTAAGCTAGGCTAACTTGTTTTCATGGTATTCCACTTATTTAATACAATTTTAACTCAACTTATCTTATTTACTCAGAATCCCTCCTTGTTTCCTCGTAGTTAATAATAATAGTTGAATGATCTTTGGATAAAACTGTTTAAGAAAATCAAACAACATAATGACATTTGTATTCACAGAAGCTAACTACGAGCTAATAGCTAACACCGACAGGTTAACGCTAATGTTGATATATTTCTCCGTTTTTAATTTAAAAAAAATGTTATTCATTGTGTTTATTTCAAAGTTATTTCTGTGTATTTTAGTTGCATTGTTATATATTGTTTGTATATGTTGACATTGATGCAGTTTAATGTCAAAGCTAGCTTGTGCTAAGCTAGGCTAACTTGTTTTCATGGTATTCCACTTATTTAATACAATTTTAACTCAACTTATCTTATTTACTCAGAATCCCTCCTTGTTTCCTCGTAGTTAATAATAATAGTTGAATGATCTTTGGATAAAACTGTTTAAGAAAATCAAACAACATAATGACATTTGTATTCACAGAAGCTAACTACGAGCTAATAGCTAACACCGACAGGTTAACGCTAATGTTGATATATTTCTCCATTTTTAATTTAAAAAAAATGTTATTCATTGTGTTTATTTCAAAGTTATTTCTGTGTATTTTAGTTGCATTGTGCGCTTGATGGAGTCTACTGACTCCTTTAAGAAACATCTTAAGACGTTTCTATTTGTTCAGGCTTTTCCTTGAATTTCTCGAACTCCTGTGTTGTTCTCAGTATTATCTTGATCTTTGAAGTATGTACTGTTTTGAGTATTGTTTTGATTGTTAAAGCGCTTTGTGACCCTGGTCTCGAAAAGCGCTATATAAATAAATATTACTTACTTACTTACTTACTTTATTTCAAAGTGTTAAAAGTTATTTCTGTGTATTTTAGTTGCATTGTTATATATTGTTTGTATATGTTGACATTATGCAGTTTAATGTCAAACTAGCTTTGCTAAGCTAGGCTAACTTGTTTTCGTGGTATTCCACTTATTTAATACAATTTTAACTCAACTTATCTTATTTACTCAGAATCCCTCCTTGTTTCCTCGTAGTTAATAATAATAGTTGAATATCTTTGGATAAAACTGTTTAAGAAAATCAAACAACATAAAACGACATTTGTATTCACAGAAGCTAACTACGAGTAATAGCTAACACCGAAGGTAACGCTAATTTGATATATTTCTCCGTTTTTAATTAAAAAAAATGTTATTCATTGTGTTTATTTCAAAGTTATTTCTGTGTATTTTAGTTGCATTGTTATATATTGTTTGTATATGTTGACATTGATGCAGTTTAATGTCAAAGCTAGCTTGTGCTAAGCTAGGCTAACTTGTTTTCGTGGTATTCCACTTATTTAATACAATTTTAACTCAACTTATCTTATTTACTCAGAATCCCTCCTTTTTCCTCTAGTTAATAATAATAGTTGAATGATCTTTGGATAAAACTGTTTAAGAAAATCAAACAACATAATGACATTTGTATTCACAGAAGCTAACTACGAGCTAATAGCTAACACCGACAGGTTAACGCTAATGTTGATATATTTCTCCGTTTTTAATTAAAAAAAATGTTATTCATTGTGTTTATTTCAAAGTTATTTCTGTGTATTTTAGTTGCATTGTTATATATTGTTTGTATATGTTGACATTGATGCAGTTTAATGTCAAAGCTAGCTTGTGCTAAGCTAGGCTAACTTGTTTTCGTGGTATTCCACTTATTTAATACAATTTTAACTCAACTTATCTTATTTACTCAGAATCCCTCCTTGTTTCCTCGTAGTTAATAATAATAGTTGAATGATCTTTGGATAAAACTGTTTAAGAAAATCAAACAACATAAAACGACATTTGTATTCACAGAAGCTAACTACGAGCTAATAGCTAACACCGACAGGTTAACGCTAATGTTGATATATTTCTCCGTTTTTAATTAAAAAAAATGTTATTCATTGTGTTTATTTCAAAGTTATTTCTGTGTATTTTAGTTGCATTGTTATATATTGTTTGTATATGTTGACATTGATGCAGTTTAATGTCAAAGCTAGCTTGTGCTAAGCTAGGCTAACTTGTTTTCGTGGTATTCCACTTATTTAATACAATTTTAACTCAACTTATCTTATTTACTCAGAATCCCTCCTTGTTTCCTCGTAGTTAATAATAATAGTTGAATGATCTTTGGATAAAACTGTTTAAGAAAATCAAACAACATAAAACGACATTTGTATTCACAGAAGCTAACTACGAGCTAATAGCTAACACCGACAGGTTAACGCTAATGTTGATATATTTCTCCGTTTTTAATTTAAAAAAAATGTTATTCATTGTGTTTATTTCAAAGTTATTTCTGTGTATTTTAGTTGCATTGTTATATATTGTCTGTATATGTTGACATTGATGCAGTTTAATGTCAAAGCTAGCTCGTGCTAAGCTAGTTTTTCTGGATCTTCCAGTAAAGATCAGCGTCACAGGTTCTAGTGCGAGGATCTCACGGATCACTGAGCTGAAGAATATCTTTATTGAGTATTTAAATCACTAAATACATTAGTATTGAACAGTTATTATTTGAATCGATCTTTAAATGACGTGTTTATTTAAATCCAATCCTTCACTTTTATAATGTTTACAAAGTGTTGCACAGGTCGTGACGACATCAACTTCAAACGACGACGTACGAGTCGCCGCCGTGACGTCATCCGACACGACAGGTGACGCACGCGCTCACCTTCTTGAAGTAGTCTCTCTCCCCGCGAGCCTCCTTGTTGTGCAGCAGCGTGTCCGTCATGACGGGGGTCAGGGGTCAGGGGTCAGAGGTCAGAGGTCAGGTGGCGCGTCCTTCTCTCTCGCGTGCGTGAGCTGCGACTGAAGCGAGCGCGAGCGGGAGCACGAGCTGCACGCACCAGGCCCCGCCCACCGCACGGGGAGGGGGGCGGAGCCTGCGCTCAGAGGGAAGACGATTGGCTTGTGCGGGCTGTCAATCAACTTCAGAGAACGCGCAGGACTGTAACGCGCAGGCGCAAACTTTGAACGACGACCTTTGGAATAAATATCTTCTGAAACCAAAACGTTGTTTTACTGATAAAGTTAGTGATAAGTTTTAGTGTTTAGTATTAAACTGATCGAGTTTTGCTGTGTCTTTATTTACCGGTTTTAACGTTTGAGTTTTTCTCGTTTACACTTTGATTCGATATGTTGTCACAGAGTGTAGTTTTCTTAAAGTGCTTTGAATAAACATAAACATGTCGTTTATTTTCATCCATCTGTGAATACTTTTAAAAATGTGTGTAAAAATCTGCTAAAACTTTGATATTTTAAGTGTTTTTGTGTTTCAAACTGAAATCAATGATTAAACAAACTGAAATAAAAGTATGAAATTGTTAAAATCATTTAGAAAAAGATTATAAAGGACTGAATTGTAATGTATTTTATTTAAAGCGAGGGGAAATACTACATATATACCAGTTAATATATCAAATAATGTGCAGGTATTTACATTTGAGTTTGTGTTCAAAGCTTTTTTCTCCACATTTGTCCTTATTTGGTGAAAGAAAAGGTTTTAAAAACATTGATTTATTATTAATATCGTGTTATTTTCTTAAGAGAAGTTATAAAAACAAACGTATCATGTACTGTAATTGTATTATATTGAAGCCGTACATGTTGATGTTCTTCATCTCAATAAAGATAAACACAAACCTGTTGTTTTTGTTTGATTGTGTGTTTGATTGTGTGTTTGATTGTGTGTTTGCTGCACATTCTTGAGGCGAAGAATGAGGAACATGACGTCACGACTGTCACGTATGATCAGGAACCGGCCGGTCCGGTCCAGGCACCGGTTCTGGTCCCAGGAACCGGTTTCTTTCAGTTTCACACAGAGTTCTCTGTCCCTGAGCAAATACTCGAGGAACGTCGTGTGTTTTTGTGGAAAGAGAGTCGACGATACTGGACGTCGAAACATGTATTTGCATCATATTTTAGTTTATTCATGAATTCATCGTCACGTCAATCTTTCCAGACGTTCTTCAGATGAGATCAAGTTCTTTAGGTTCTGCTCGTCATCAGTTTGTTCTTCTGGAACCTTTTGAAAAGACATGTTTACATTCATTTCACTGGTTCTTTCAGAATTTAAATAGTTTTACATTAAATACTTTTTTTTACATAGAGTTTGATAATAATTTAATTATTTGTGTTGTTTCTGTTATTAATTGTGTTCGTATTTGTGTTGTAGTTGTTTTTGTCCTAAATGTTGTTGATTGTGTCTTTTATTGTATTATTTGTTTTATTTGTGTTCCTAGTTGTATTGTTGTTTGTGTTATTAATTGTGTTGTTGTTTGTGTTCGTATTTGTGTTGTTGTTTGTGTCCTTAATTGTGTTGTTGTTTGTGTTCTTATTTGTGTTGTTGTTTGTGTTTTTATTTGTGTTGTTGTTTGTGTCCTTAATCGTGTTGTTGTTTGTGTTCTTAATTGTGTTGTTGTTTGTGTTCTTATTTGTGTTGTTGTTTGTGTTCTTATTTGTGTTGTTGTTTGTGTCCTTAATCGTGTTGTTGTTTGTGTTCTTATTTGTGTTGTTGTTTGTGTTATTAATTGTGTTGTTGTTTGTGTTATTAATTGTGTTGTTGTTTGTGTTCTTATTTGTGTTATTGTTTGTGTCCTTAGTTGTGTTGTTGTTTGTGTTCTTATTTGTGTTGTTGTTTGTGTTCTTAATTGTGTTGTTGTTTGTGTTCTTAATTGTGTTGTTGTTTGTGTTCTTATTTGTGTTGTTGTTTGTGTTCTTAATCATGTTGTTGTTTGTGTTCTTATTTGTGTTGTTGTTTGTGTCCTTAATCGTGTTGTTGTTTGTGTCCTTAGTTGTGTTGTTGTTTGTGTCCTTAGTTGTGTTGTTGTTTGTGTCCTTAGTTGTGTTGTTGTTTGTGTTCTTATTTGTGTTGTTGTTTTATGTCCTTAGTTGTGTTGTTGTTTGTGTTCTTAATTGAGTTGTTGTTTGTGTTCTTATTTGTGTTGTTGTTTGTGTTCTTATTTGTGTTGTTGTTTGTGTTCTTATTTGTGTTGTTGTTTGTGTTCTTATTTGTGTTGTTGTTTGTGTTCTTAATTGTGTTGTTGTGTGTGTTCTTATTTGTGTTGTTGTTTGTGTCCTTAATCGTGTTGTTGTTTGTGTTCTTAATTGTGTTGTTGTTTGTGTTCTTAATTGTGTTGTTGTTTGTGTTCTTATTTGTGTTGTTGTGTGTGTTCTTAATTGTGTTGTTGTTTGTGTTCTTATTTGTGTTGTTGTTTGTGTCCTTAATCGTGTTGTTGTTTGTGTTCTTAATTGTGTTGTTGTTTGTGTTCTTAATTGTGTTGTTGTTTGTGTTCTTATTTGTGTTGTTGTGTGTGTTCTTAATTGTGTTGTTGTTTGTGTTCTTATTTGTGTTGTTGTTTGTGTTCTTATTTGTGTTGTTGTTTGTGTTCTTAATCGTGTTTTTGTTTGTGTTCTTTTGTTTGTTTTAATAAAATGTTATTTTTCAAATAATTGAATTTGATCATTTTTTAGTTTTTTTTAAAGTAATTGAATAAAGAATTTTCATGATGAATCTAAAATAAAAATAAAGACAAATAGTCTTTGCTGTGAAGAATTAAATGTATGTTTCGTGATATTCAACGAAACAATGACTCGTCATTACAGGTAATTATTCAATGAAGTGAGATCATCAACGTTCTACCGTCTGCTCTGTATAATGAATATTGTTCCATTAAATTGAATGTATTTCATGTTATTTTTCATGGATTATTCATAATTTATTATGTCATTTAATGCTACTTTGTATTTTAACTTGTTGTATTTTATTTTATCAATATCTTTGTATTTCATTTTTATACTCTGTAATGACACAACAATACATTGATACAAATTTTCTGATTCTAAATAGTTGTTGTAATGCACCAGTTGGACCAGCAGGTGGCGCTAGCACGTTATGTTTTAGTAGAATTTAGTGTTTATTTGTCTCTTCTTTGCCACTTTAATGAACCTTTAGTGTATATTTCCCTCAGTTTATATTGTGAACTCTCAGTGAAATAAAAATACATTTGTGCGTCTGAATAAAATCACAAAACCTGCTTTTTAAAAATAGATTTTTAACTTTTGAAGTGTTTAGAAACAAATTATTTTGTCGAAGTATTTTAAAGAAATAAAGTCATTCATTAATTATTAATTATTTACATTACATTTTATTTTTATCTAAAAAGACAGAAAAACATATTTATTAAAATATTTGGAGGATAAACTTTTGTTTTTTGTTTCCTACTCAACCATCTGGAGCAACAAATCTTTTGAAGAATCCTTCACTCGTGCGCATCTTCACTTTTCCATTCAGTGTGTGTTGCTTCTCAACTGTGTACCGATACTGCCCCCTGCTGTCAGAAGTATTTCTCTAAGAACTTGTTTTTAACTGGTTTCTCAGACAATTATAGGTTTTGATGAATAAAAAAACTACGACATTAAATATAAGTATAATGTTTGTACAAGAAGAAGTTTTGTGTTTTTACTTTTCAATTAAAAAACATGTTGCTTTAATAAAAGAAACAATATTTTCAATACAAAAAAGATTGAATAAAAAACACTTTTAAAACTATTTAATTACAACAAAAGTAGTTTTAAACACACAAAAATTCAATGTTTTTTTTATTTTGATTTATGTAAAACACAATTTGAATTTTTTATTTTTTAATAAAGTTTAAAAAGTTGTTGTTGTTTTTTATTTCTTATGCAACTTTTTTTCGATTGAAAAAGATTAAAACAGGAAACATGACCGTGACCTCGACAGTACTTCAAAATAAAAGCTTTAATCACGACTCATGACCTCTGACCCGGCAGGTTCTGGTGATCCTGGCGGGTCCGGGGACAGAACCACAGGAGTCGAGCGCCGTGAAGCGTTGGACCCTCTGCTGCTCTTTTCTTCTCCGGGTCCAAAGGCTGATTGTGATTCCAGAGGCTTCAGAACCGCTCGGCCCGACAGGAAGCGCCGACGTTGCTACGCAGCCGCTGACGTGCGGAACGTGCTGACGGATGTGTCGGTTCTGAGGCCCGGTCCGGTCTCAATGGAGGCGCCGAGAGACGGATGGTTCCTCAGTTCCTCCTCTTTTCTCTCTCGGAACCCGAGCCGGGTCGGGTCGAGGAGGCAGCAGCCGACCGCAGAGGCCCGGGGGGCGTGTCCTGGGTCTGTCCCGTGGCCTCCACCTAGAGGGAGCAGGTTCTGAGTCTCTGTCCAATGAGAAGAGAAGAGAACCACCATGTGACCTGTGACTTCTCTTTTTTGTTGTTTTTTAATGATTGAATAAAGAATTTAAATATTTTTTACACATAGAGTTTGATCATAATTGTGTTTTTTGTGTTGTTTCTGTTCTTATTCTTATTTGTGTTGTTTGTGTTCATATTCGTGTTCATATTCGTGTTCATATTCGTGTTCGTAATTGTGTTATATTCCTGTTTGTTGACTGTATCTTTGACAGGCGAACAATAAACATCTGGAGAACAACAGCGACATCCTGTGTTCAAGCTGTGAACTGTCCTTGATTGAATCCAATCTTCCTCTGACGTCATGGTTCAGGTAAAGCAGGTGTGTCCCGGGGCCTCCTCCCAGTCGAACACCTTGTGATATCAATGTTCTGAGCTCGATTGTTCATGTCTGTCTAGAGTTCCTGGTGACTTTATATGAATAGAGTCAAAGACTCACAGGAACAAGTTACTGTTTTAAACAACAATGTTATGATTATTACTCAACAATTTAATTAAGAAACCACCAGACTAAACCAACAGATCACAGAGCTACTACATGTTCTTCTGCGTCACATGATCGTCTGCGCGTCACATGATCGTCTGCGCCTCACATGATCGTCTGCGAGTCACATGATCGTCTGCGCGTCACATGATCGTCTGCGCGTCACATGATCGTCTGCGCGTCACATGATCGTCTGCTCGTCACATGATCGTCTGCTCGTCACATGATCGTCTGCTCGTCACATGATCGTCTGCGCGTCACATGATCGTCTGCTCGTCACATGATCGTCTGCGCGTCACATGATCGTCTGCTCGTCACATGATCGTCTGCCGTCACATGATCGTCTGCCGTCACATGATCGTCTGCTCGTCACATGATCGTCTGCTCGTCACATGATCGTCTGCTCGTCACATGATCGTCTGCTCGTCACATGATCGTCTGCGCGTCACATGATCGTCTTCGCCTCACATGATCGTCTGCTCGTCACATGATCGTCTGCTCGTCACATGATCGTCTGCGCGTCACATGATCGTCTGCGCGTCACATGATCGTCTGCTCGTCACATGATCGTCTGCTCGTCACATGATCGTCTGCGCGTCACATGATCGTCTGCTCGTCACATGATCGTCTGCTCGTCACATGATCGTCTGCGCGTCACATGATCGTCTGCTCGTCACATGATCGTCTGCGCGTCACATGATCGTCTGCGCGTCACATGATCGTCTGCTCGTCACATGATCGTCTGCTCGTCACATGATCGTCTGCTCGTCACATGATCGTCTGCGCGTCACATGATCGTCTGCGCGTCACATGATCGTCTGCGCGTCACATGATCGTCTGCTCGTCACATGATCGTCTGCGCGTCACATGATCGTCTGCTCGTCACATGATCGTCTGCTCGTCACATGATCGTCTGCTCGTCACATGATCGTCTGCGCGTCACATGATCGTCTGCTCGTCACATGATCGTCTGCGCGTCACATGATCGTCTGCGCGTCACATGATCGTCTGCTCGTCACATGATCGTCTGCTCGTCACATGATCGTCTGCGCGTCACATGATCGTCTGCGCGTCACATGATCGTCTGCGCGTCACATGATCGTCTGCGCGTCACATGATCGTCTGCGCGTCACATGATCGTCTGCTCGTCACATGATCGTCTGCGCGTCACATGATCGTCTGCGCGTCACATGATCGTCTGCTCGTCACATGATCGTCTTCGCCTCACATGATCGTCTGCGCGTCACATGATCGCCTGCGCGTCACATGATCGTCTGCGCGTCACATGATCGTCTGCGCGTCACATGATCGTCTGCGCGTCACATGATCGTCTGCGCGTCACATGATCGTCTGCGCGTCACATGATCGTCTGCGCGTCACATGATCGTCTGCTCGTCACATGATCGTCTGCGCGTCACATGATCGTCTGCGCGTCACATGATCGTCTGCGCGTCACATGATCGTCTGCTCGTCACATGATCGTCTGCTCGTCACATGATCGTCTGCTCGTCACATGATCGTCTGCGCGTCACATGATCGTCTGAGCGTCACATGATCGTCTGCG
>JACEEU010000690.1:396760-409260 GCA_016630915.1 Callionymus lyra
CAAGAAACATCTGTGTTTGATGATCTACTGACTCTTTCAAGAAACATCTGTGTTTGATGATCTACTGACTCCTTCAAGAAACATCTGTGTTTGATGATCTACTGACTCCTTCAAGAAACATCTGTGTTTGATGATCTACTGACTCCTTCAAGAAACATCTGTGTTTGATGATCTACTGACTCCTTCAAGAAACATCTGTGTTTGATGATCTACTGACTCCTTCAAGAAACATCTGTGTTTGATGATCTACTGACTCCTTCAAGAAACATCTGTGTTTGATGATCTACTGACTCCTTCAAGAAACATCTCAAGACACTTTTCCACACTTTTGCAGACTTTTCCTTGATTCTCTGAGACTCTTGTGTTTGTCTCAGTTTTATCTTGATCTTTAAAGTATATATTTATTGAGTATTGTTTTAATTGTTTAAATCCTTGTGACCCTGGTCTGGAAAAGCTCTACAAATATAAAAGACTAACTTAATTTATTTGCTCACATGATTGACACGAGAGTTCTGACTCTTGTTGGACTAGAAACTGATTGTATTAGTTTAAGAATTTCTGAATATTTTCAAGGCTGTGAAGTCGAGGAGTTTCAATGTTTCGTTGAGAAAGATTCAGATAAAATGAAAATATGTCGTTAAAGACACAACTTTTGTCAGAACCGAGTAAAAGTGTGTGAAACACTCAACTCTTGTTTTACACTCAGAACATGTTCTTCGCTACAATCTCTGTCAGAAAAATGACATGTTATTCACGACGAACTCCTGGTTTGCCTTCAGTCTTTAAATGTTGAAAATAAATACACGTGTTTCAAACACAGCACTAATGGCTACAGGACCTTTAAACACAGTTGTTTATCGGACGGATCGTAAATAAAATCTCATACTTGCTTTGGTTTATGTTTAAATGTAAAATAGAGATGAATTTAGTAACAAACGTCAGCATGTTTTTAAAGTAATGCAGGATAAAATAAAGTTTATTTAAAGTGCGTCAATAGCCGAAATATCTCAGGTGTGTGTGTGTGTACACATGTGATGTGTGTGTGTGTTTACACATGTGATGTGTGTGTGTGTTTACACATGTGATGTGTGTGTGTGTTTGGTTACAAGCTCAACAACAAGAACAAATGATAAACATGTTTTCTTTATATTTGACAGAATGATGCCAATGTTTGACTCATTAACTGCAAGAAGACATTGTATATATTATATACAGTATATCATGTATATTTTAAATGTATATTCAGAAGAAGGATTTAACATTATTATCTTTATTAATGCCTAATATGATGTGTATTAAACAAGAGTCTGTTTGAAAAAGTTAGACGTCGTTATGTAACTTCAGCTCATGTGACTCACAGTCGAATTAAAAACTGATAAATGTGTTTGAAACGAAGCAGCTTTTTGTTTACGATGAGTTTAGTTACTACGTTTATAAATCTGAGTCACGGTCGAGCCAAGATTAGAAAAAACAGCAGAAAAGAAGATTTGAAAATAACTTACTGTAAAAAAGAAAGATAAATACTGAATGAATAATTCTGAATCTTCCTATCTTGGCTCAATGTTCGTTTTTCAAAGTTTTTCACACTTTAAATTTTTTAATTAAATTAAATTAAATCACGTTTTTTTTAGTCTCTGTTTTTAGTGAATTTGGTCACAAAGCTAAAAAACATCAATTTTTCTCCTTCAGGTACAAACTGACGTTTTCCTTTGATGTTTCTTTATCTTATAGTTAAAAAACTAGTTGAATTAGCTTCAGTGCTAAGAGTTAGCTTGCTGCTGGTTTAGCATTCCTAGCATTAGCATTGGCTGCAAGTTGTGTGATAAACACAACGGAGGGAAGAGACTCTCGTGTCTGTATTGATTTCCAGAGTGTTGTTGTTGTCATGTTGTGTTAGCGTGCTACACACGAGCAGACAGACACACACGAGCGCGTCCTCGTCGTAACATCCTCCGACATATTGGATTTTTAATGGACGCACTCAGTGAAACCACGACTCGGCACTTTAGCCACGAGAGCGTCGACGCCGTGAGACGAAAGGTTTGTGAGTCGAACATGATTTATGTGAAGACGGTCGTTTGAAAGTTTCTCCGCAAATATTGAGTTAGTGGATCATTTCAGACGATCATGACTCATGTTTGAGCGTCGAGTCACGACCAGAGACTCGAGTCTGTCACGAGTCGGATCTTCAAAGATCTCGTGATTCATGTGTGAGAAAGTATTGATACTCTTGAATATCACAATATTTATTTTCACGATACTGGATCGATATTCACTGTTTTAATATAGTTTTATTTTTTAATATCATTTTTATTTCAAATCATATGATGTTTTTATTGTTTATATTTCAATAAAGTTTGTGTAGTTCAAATAGTTCTATTTTTTTTATTTAAAATTAACATGTAAAAATTCTATATATAATTAAAGCATTATTGTTGCAATTAACCTTCAGCCTCTAGATGGCAGCAGTCGTTACGTCCTCCGTAGCGAAAGGAAGAATGATGACTGAGGACGAGAGGATACAGTGAGTCCAGCAGCTTTTAAAGCTGATGTTTGGACATATTTTGGTTTGAAAACAAATGAAAGTAGTTACGACTTCGTCAAGAGTCATGTGGTCTGTAAATACTACAACACCAGAGTAAAGGACTGGACAATACTACACATATATACTTGTTACTACACTATCACAACACCAGAGTCAAGTACTGGACAATACTACACATATATACTTGTTACTACACTATCACAACACCAGAGTCAAGTACTGGACAATACTACACATATATACTTGTTACTACACTATCACAACACCAGAGTCAAGTACTGGACAATACTACACATATATACTTGTTACTACACTATCACAACACCAGAGTCAAGTACTGGACAATACTACACATATATACTTGTTACTACACTATCACAACACCAGAGTCAAGTACTGGACAATACTACACATATATACTTGTTACTACACTATCACAACACCAGAGTCAAGTACTGGACAATACTACACATATATACTTGTTACTACACTATCACAACACCAGAGTCAAGTACTGGACAATACTACACATATATACTTGTTACTACACTATCACAACACCAGAGTCAAGTACTGGACAATACTACACATATATACTTGTTACTACACTATCACAACACCAGAGTCAAGTACTGGACAATACTACACATATATACTTGTTACTACACTATCACAACACCAGAGTCAAGTACTGGACAATACTACACATATAGTATACTTGTTACTACACTATCACAACACCAGAGTCAAGTACTGGACAATACTACACATATATACTTGTTACTACACTATCACAACACCAGAGTCAAGTACTGGACAATACTACACATATATACTTGTTACTACACTATCACAACACCAGAGTCAAGTACTGGACAATACTACACATATATACTTGTTACTACACTATCACAACACCAGAGTCGAGTACTGGACAATACTACACATATATGCTTGTTACTACACTATCACAACACCACAGTCAAGTACTGGACAATACTACACATATATACTTGTAACTACATTATCACAACACCAGAGTCAAGTACTGGACAATACTACACATATATACTTGTTACTACACTATCACAACACCAGAGTCAAGTACTGGACAATACTACACATATATACTTGTTGCTACACTATCACAACACCAGAGTCAATTACTGGACAATACTACACATATATACTTGTTACTACACTATCACAACACCAGAGTCAAGTACTGGACAATACTACACATATATACTTGTTACTACACTATCACAACACAAGAGTCAAATACTGGACAATACTACACATATATACTTGTTACTACACGATCACAACACAAGAGTCAAGTACTGGACAATACTACACATATAAACTTGTTACTACACTATCACAACACCAGAGTCAAGTACTCAAGAATACTACACATATGTACTTGTTACTACACTATCACAACACCAGAGTCAAGTACTGGACAATACTACACATATATACTTGTTACTACACTATCACAACACAAGAGTCAAATACTGGACAATACTACACATATATACTTGTTACTACAGTATCACAACACAAGAGTCAAATACTGGACAATACTACACATATATACTTGTTACTACACTATCACAACACAAGAGTCAAATACTGGACAATACTACACATATATACTTGTTACTACAGTATCACAACACAAGAGTCAAATACTGGACAATACTACACATATATACTTGTTACTACACTATCACAACACAAGAGTCAAATACTGGACAATACTACACATATATACTTGTTACTACAGTATCACAACACAAGAGTCAAATACTGGACAATACTACACATATGTACTTGTTACTACACTATCACTGTTAATAACTGTGCACGATGATGTAATGATTGCTTGATATTACATTACGATGTTAGAGACTCTAGTTCACTGATGGTTATGTTTCCTGTCGTGTTTTCTCCAGTAGCTCAGGTGTAACATTCCAGGAAAACCCACGATAAGTGAGAAATCTGTGAAGTAGTAACACAATATATATTTTGGAAACACTGTAAACGATGTTTATCACCAGGATACTGAACTAATGCTCACGTGGCGTTAGTTGCACATGTGACAGGAAACCTGTCATTAAAAACACCAGAAACATAATCTGTGCTGAAGCTACAAGTAGAACGACTGCAGACTCGTTCGTTTACGGATCAGTTTTGAACTTTTTTGTGTTTGTGTTGCTGTGACTTAAGGTCGTCGTCAGTGACCGTGTTCACTCGTACTCGCTGTCAAAGTTATCCTTCATAACTCCGGACGTCGACTCATGGAGAAACTGATGAATGAACCAGACAGAAGTAGTCGAGCAACAAACCTGTTCAGATGTTTATGGAGCTTTTACACAAACGTTCTGGTCCGACTGGACGCGACATACGACATACCTTCACTTAGTGTTTTGTGTTTTTATTGATGGTTCTTTTGTTTGTGTACTGTAAAGCAGCACACAACATAGTCGTCGTTTGTCGTCTCTTCTGAACCAGCAACGTGTCTCTATTGTGTATTTACCGCAGGTGTGCGTCTCGGATTTCTTGTTGTGTTTGTGTAACGAGCGACCGTTCCCCTGAGAACCCTCGAGCTCGTTGCCCTGGTTCCAGATCCACGACCCTCCTCCTGGGATGTCACCGCGCGTCGTGAGCGTCTGGGTCTGAACGGGTCAGTGGGACGCCTTGTCGTGACATAACAACACAACACGAGCGTTACGTAAGCGCTCAACGCCGCGGCCGCGATCGCTTCCGACACCAACACATCTGAAGCTGCATCATTAGCGAGCCTCGCTGGCAGCTAGCAAGGGGCGGAGGGAGGGGGGTCGTGGCGTGCCTGTGTCAGAGACCGTGGTTCGAGACTCTCACGCTCTCAGGGACAGATGCTGGTCCTGAGCCTGGATCTGGTGAAGCTGGTCCTGAGGTGAAGCTGGTCCTGAGGTGAAGCTGGTCCTGACGCTCATGAGCTCCGGCTCTGACTGAAGTGAACAAATGATCAATAATTAGAGAATTATTGATGATTTTAAGACGACACTGTTCACTGTCAGTCACTGTTTGTGTAGAATTGTGAGTTTGTTTCATGGAAGAAACATTTCCGGCTTGGCTAGTGCTGAAGCTAAGCTAAAGATGCTAAGCTAAAGATGCTAAGCTAAAGTTGCTAAGCTAAAGTTGCTAAGCTAAAGATACTAATTATTGTAGTTACAGCTGTGCTGTGTCTCAAATCGCATACTTGTGTACTCAAAGTTAGTATATTTAGTGCATAAGTGCGTCTCAATTCTTAGTATGTAAAGTGTAGTGCTTCATACACACTAGATTGACACTAAAACACCCACAAAATTGAGTATGGATCGATGGACACTTTCTACACTAAACGACTCCATCTTAGTGACGTTGTAAACGGAAGTTACTTCATATATATATATATACATATATATATATATGTACATATATATTCATATACTTCCAGGTGTATTTTCAGCAGCAGTACGAGGACGACACGTCTTCGCTGCTGATACCGGCGTAAATATCTCGTCAATATTTCTCATATTTCTTGAAACCAAACATGCTGCCAGCAGGTGTCGCTAGTGTTCCTACAGCTGCTTGAAATCATCCTTAAATAGTAGTAGAAGAAGAAGCTGTTGCATCATTTCCTGTTAGTGTGTAGCAGCAGAGTTTGATTTGAGACATACTATCTGTGGAGGATTAGTTACTAGTACAATCCTGATATACTAACTTCTAGTATACTAAGAGAAGTATGTTTGAGACATACTATCTGTGGAGGATTAGTTACTAGTTAGTACGTACACTATCCTGATGATACTAACTTCTAGTATACTAAGAGAAGTATGTTTGAGACATACTATCTGTGGAGGATTAGTTACTAGTTAGTACGTACACTATCCTGATGATACTAACTTCTAGTATACTAAGAGAAGTATTTGAGACACAGCTCAGGTGTGTACACACTTTCTGACGCACAAAAACGACTGAACATGTCGACAATAAGTTTAAAGAAGTTTAAACATCGTCACAGAATCATTATTATTCAGACGTGCTAACGCTAACTAAGCTAGCATGAGTTTGTTAGCACGAATGTTTGTTACGATTCAAACAGATTTTTAAAGTGTTGTTATTGTTAATGTGTTATATTTGTGTTATTGTTAATGTGTTATATTTGTGTTATTGTTAATGTGTTATATTTGTGTTATTGTTAATGTGTTATATTTGTGTTATTGTTAACGTCTTATATTTGTGTTATTGTTAATGTGTTATATTTGTGTTATTGTTAATGTGTTATATTTTTTGTGTTATATTTTGTTAATGTCTTATATTTGTTATGTTATTATTAACGTCTTTTTTTATTTGTGTTATTGTTAATGTGTTATATTTGTGTTATTGTTAACGTCTTATATTTGTGTTATTGTTAATGTGTTATATTTGTGTTATTGTTAATGTGTTATATTTGTGTTATTGTTAATGTGTTATATTTGTGTGTCGTTCCTCATGTTTGGAACTCTTGATCTCCTCAGGGAACATCATCGGCTCCGGGATCTTCGTGTCTCCTAAAGGGGTTCTGGAACATGCCGGCTCCGTGGGCCTGTCCATCATCGTGTGGGTCTGTGGGGGGGGCATCTGTGTGCTGGGGTCCATGTGCTACGCTGAGCTGGGGGTCACCATCCCCAAGTCTGGAGGAGACTATTCCTACGTGACCGAGATCTTCGGAGGCCTGGTGGGGTGAGAAGAACCTGCTGAGGCCCTGATCCCTGACACACAATAATAAACACACACACCCACACAATAATAAACACACTCACACACACCCACACAATAATAAACACACTCACACACACCCACACAATAATAAACACACACACACACACACACAATAACAAACACACACACACACAATAATAAACACACTCACACACACTACTATAAATTAGACACACACACACACGTTCACACACACACACACACACACACATGCACAAACAAACACACACTCACACCAAACAAGCACACAAACACACACACAAGCACACACAAAAGCAGACACACACACTCACCCAAGCACACACATGCACATTCAAACAAAAACGAACACAAGCGCACACAAAAACACACTTACACAAGCACACACACACACACAAAAACACACAAACACTCACACCCACATACACACACAAATGCACACACAGTATAATAAACACACACTCACACCAACACACACACACATGCACACACACACTATAATAAACACACACAATAACACCAACACAAGCACACACACTCACGAACACACACTAGTATAAACACACATACACTATTATAAATTAGACAAATGCAGAAACACACACACACATACACTATTATAAATTAGACACACACACACACACACACACACACACACACACACACACACACACAGGCGGGTCACAACAGTGTGTGGATCAGTGGAACTCTCCGTGTCTTGTGACATTCAAGTGGTCACATGACTACACAAGTCCCGAGTGGTTCTTAAACAAGAACTAATTGTCATATAATAGAGTCACCAGACATTAATACAATAGTAAGTCAACAGACATTAATATAATAGAGTCACCAGACATTCATATAGTAGTCACCAGATATTAATACAATAGAGTCACCAGACATTAATATAATAGAGTCACCAGACATTAATATAATAGAGTCACCAGACATTAATAATAGAGTCACCAGACATTAATATAATAGAGTCACCAGACATTAATATAATAGAGTCACCAGACATTAATATAATAGAGTCACCAGACATTCATATAATAGAGTCACCAGACATTAATATAATAGAGTCACCAGACATTAATATAATAGAGTCACCAGACATTAATATAATAGAGTCACCAGACATTAATATAATAGAGTCACCAGACATTAATATAATAGAGTCACCAGACATTAATATAATAGAGTCACCAGACATTAATATAATAGAGTCACCAGACATTAATATAATAGAGTCACCAGACATTCATATAATAGAGTCACCAGACATTAATATAATAGAGTCACCAGACATTAATATAATAGAGTCACCAGACATTAATATAATAGAGTCACCAGACATTAATATAATAGAGTCACCAGACATTAATATAATAGAGTCACCAGACATTAATATAATAGAGTCACCAGACATTAATATAATAGAGTCACCAGACATTAATATAATAGAGTCACCAGACATTGATATAATAAGTCACCAGACATTAATATAATAGAGTCACCAGACATTAATATAATAGAGTCACCAGACATTAATATAATAGAGTCACCAGACATTAATATAATAGAGTCACCAGACATTAATATAATAGAGTCACCAGACATTCATATAATAGAGTCACCAGACATTAATATAATAGAGTCACCAGACATTAATATAATAGAGTCACCAGACATTAATATAATAGAGTCACCAGACATTAATATAATAGAGTCACCAGACATTAATATAATAGAGTCACCAGACATTAATATAATAGAGTCACCAGACATTAATATAATAGAGTCACCAGACATTAATATAATAGAGTCACCAGACATTCATATAATAGAGTCACCAGACATTAATATAATAGAGTCACCAGACATTAATATAATAGAGTCACCAGACATTAATATAATAGAGTCACCAGACATTAATATAATAGAGTCACCAGACATTAATATAATAGAGTCACCAGACATTCATATAATAGAGTCACCAGACATTAATATAATAGAGTCACCAGACATTAATATAATAGAGTCACCAGACATTAATATAATAGAGTCACCAGACATTAATATAATAGAGTCACCAGACATTAATATAATAGAGTCACCAAACATTAATATAATAGAGTCACCAGACATTAATATAATAGAGTCACCAAACATTAATATAATAGAGTCACCAGACATTAATATAATAGAGTCACCAGACATTAATATAATAGAGTCACCAGATATTAATATAATAGAGTCACCAGACATTAATATAATAGAGTCACCAGACATTAATATAATAGAGTCACCAGACATTAATATAATAGAGTCACCAGACATTAATATAATAGAGTCACCAGACATTAATATAATAGAGTCACCAGACATTAATATAATAGAGTCACCAGACATTAATATAATAGAGTCACCAGACATTAATATAATAGAGTCACCAGACATTAATATAATAGAGTCACCAGACATTAATATAATAGAGTCACCAGACATTAATATAATAGAGTCACCAGACATTAATATAATAGAGTCACCAGACATTAATATAATAGAGTCACCAGACATTATATACAATAGAGTCACCAGACATTAATATAATAGAGTCACCAGACATTAATATAATAGAGTCACCAGACATTAATATAATAGAGTCACCAGACATTCATATAATAGAGTCACCAGACATTCATATAATAGAGTCACCAGACATTAATATAATAGAGTCACCAGACATTAATATAATAGAGTCACCAGACAATAATACAATAGAGTCACCAGACATTAATATAATAGAGTCACCAGACATTCATATAATAGAGTCACCAGACATTCATATAATAGAGTCACCAGACATTAATATAATAGAGTCACCAGACATTAATATAATAGAGTCACCAGACATTCATATAATAGAGTCACCAGACATTCATATAATAGTCACCAGACATTAATATAATAGAGTCTCCAGACATTACTATAATAGATTCACCAGACATTAATATAATAGAGTCACCAGGCATTAATATAATAGAGTCACCAGACATTCATATAATAGAGTCACCAGACATTAATATAGTAGAGTCACCAGACATTAATATAATAGAGTCACCAGACATTAATATAATAGAGTCACCAGACATTAATACAATAGAGTCACCAGACATTAATATAATAGAGTCACCAGACATTAATATAATAGTGTCACCAGACATTAATACAATAGAGTCACCAGACATTAATATAATAGAGTCACCAGACATTAATATAATAGAGTCACCAGACATTAATATAATAGAGTCACCAGACATTCATATAATAGAGTCACCAGACATTAATATCATAGAGTCACCAGACATTAATATAGTAGAGTCACCAGACATTCATATAATAGAGTCACCAGACATTACTACAATAGAGTCACCAGACATTAATATAATATAGTCACCAGACATTATTATAATAGTGTCACCAGACATTAATACAATAGAGTCACCAGACATTAATATAATAGAGTAATATAATAGAGTCACCAGACATTAATATAATAGAGTCACCAGACATTAATATAATAGAGTCACCAGACATTAATATAATAGAGTCACCAGACATTAATATAATAGAGTCACCAGACATTAATATAATAGAGTCACCAGACATTAATATAATAGAGTCACCAGACATTAATATAATAGAGTCACCAGACATTAATATAATAGAGTCACCAGACATTACTATAATAGAGTCACCAGACATTACTATAATAGATTCACCAGACATTAATATAATAGAGTCACCAGACATTAATATAATAGAGTCACCAGACATTCATATAATAGAGTCACCAGACATTAATATAATAGAGTCACCAGACATTAATATAATAGAGTCACCAGACATTAATATAATAGAGTCACCAGACATTAATATAATAGAGTCACCAGACATTCATATAATAGAGTCACCAGACATTAATATAATAGAGTCACCAGACATTAATATAATAGAGTCACCAGACATTAATATAATAGAGTCACCAGACATTAATATAATAGAGTCACCAGACATTAATATAATAGAGTCACCAGACATTAATATAATAGAGTCACCAGACATTAATATAGTAGAGTCACCAGACATTAATATAATAGAGTCACCAGACATTACTATAATAGATTCACCAGACATTAATATAATAGAGTCACCAGACATTAATATAATAGAGTCACCAGACATTAATATAATAGAGTCACCAGACATTAATAAAATAGAGTCACCAGACATTAATATAATAGTCACCAGACATTCATATAATAGAGTCACCAGACATTACTATAATAGATTCACCAGACATTAATATAATAGAGTCACCAGACATTAACAACAGAGCACCGAGCGAATGGATCTTACATTCATATAATAGAGTCACCAGACATTACTATAATAGATTCACCAGACATTAATATAATAGAGTCACCAGACATTAATATAATAGAGTCACCAGACATTAATACAATAGAGTCACCAGACATTAATATAGTAGTCACCAGACATTAATACAATAGAGTCACCAGACATTAATATAATAGAGTCACCAGACATTAATATAATAGAGTCACCAGACATTAATATAATAGAGTTACCAGACATTAATATAATAGAGTTACCAGACATTAATATAATAGAGTGACCAGACATTAATATAATAGAGTCACCAGACATTAATACAATAGAGTCACCAGACATTAATATAATAGAGTCACCAGACATTAATATAATAGAGTCACCAGACATTAATACAATAGAGTCACCAGACATTAATATAATAGAGTCACCAGACATTAATACAATAGAGTCACCAGACATTAATACAATAGAGTCACCAGACATTAATACAATAGTCACCAGACATTAATATAATAGAGTCACCAGACATTAATACAATAGAGTCACCAGACATTAATACAATAGAGTCACCAGACTATAATACAATAGTCAGCAGACATTAATATAATAGAGTCACCAGACATTAATACAATAGAGTCACCAGACATTAATATAATAGAGTCACCAGACATTAACAACAGAGCACCGAGCGAATGGATCTTATGTTGTCACATGATCAACTGTGCATCACATGATTGGTTGAAAGTTTGATCAGTAGCTCTGA
>JACEEU010000690.1:416760-461760 GCA_016630915.1 Callionymus lyra
CGCACACTCGATCATGTGACGCACACTCGATCATGTGACGCACACTCGATCATGTGACGCACACTTGATCATGTGACGCACACTCGATCATGTGACGCACACTCGATCATGTGACGCACACTTGATCATGTGAAGCACACTCGATCATGTGACGCACACTCGATCATGTGACGCACACTCGATCATGTGACGCACACTCGATCATGTGACGCACACTCGATCATGTGACGCACACTCGATCATGTGAAGCACACTCGATCATGTGAAGCACACTCGATCATGTGACGCACACTCGATCATGTGAAGCACACTCGATCATGTGACACACACTCGATCATGTGACGCACACTCGATCATGTGAAGCACACTCGATCATGTGACGCACACTCGATCATGTGACGCACACTCGATCATGTGACGCACACTCGATCATGTGAAGCACACTCGATCATGTGACGCACACTCGATCATGTGACGCACACTCGATCATGTGACGCACACTCGATCATGTGACGCACACTTCGATCATGTGACGCACACTCGATCATGTGACGCACACTCGATCATGTGACGCACACTCGATCATGTGACGCACACTCGATCATGTGACGCACACTCGATCATGTGACGCACACTCGATCATGTGACGCACACTCGATCATGTGACGCACACTCGATCATGTGACGCACACTCGATCATGTGACGCACACTCGATCATGTGACGCACACTCGATCATGTGACGCACACTCGTATCATGTGACGCACACTCGATCATGTGACGCACACTCGTATCATGTGACGCACACTCGATCATGTGACGCACACTCGATCATGTGACGCACACTCGATCATGTGACGCACACTCGATCATGTGACGCACACTCGATCATGTGACGCACACTCGATCATGTGACGCACACTCGATCATGTGACGCACACTCGATCATGTGACGCACACTCGATCATGTGACGCACACTCGATCATGTGACGCACACTCGATCATGTGACGCACACTCGATCATGTGACGCACACTCGATCATGTGACGCACACTCGATCATGTGACGCACACTCGATCATGTGACGCACACTCGATCATGTGACGCACACCCCGATCATGTGACGCACACTCGATCATGTGACGCACACTCGATCATGTGACGCACACTCGATCATGTGACGCACACTCGATCATGTGACGCACACTCGATCATGTGACGCACACTCGATCATGTGACGCACACTCGATCATGTGACGCACACTCGATCATGTGACGCACACTCGATCATGTGACGCACACTCGATCATGTGACGCACACTCGATCATGTGACGCACACTCGATCATGTGACGCACACTCGATCATGTGACGCACACTCGATCATGTGACGCACACTCGATCATGTGACGCACACTCGATCATGTGACGCACACTCGATCATGTGACGCACACTCGATCATGTGACGCACACTCGATCATGTGACGCACACTCGATCATGTGACGCACACTCGATCATGTGACGCACACTCGATCATGTGACGCACACTCGATCATGTGACGCACACTCGATCATGTGACGCACACTCGATCATGTGACGCACACTCGATCATGTGACGCACACTCGATCACTCGATCATGTGACGCACACTCGGTCATGTGACGCACACTCGATCATGTGACGCACACTCGATCATGTGACGCACACTCGATCATGTGACGCACACTCGATCATGTGACGCACACTCGATCATGTGACACACACTCGATCATGTGACGCACACTCGATCATGTGACGCACACTCGATCATGTGACGCACACTCGATCATGTGACACACACTCGATCATGTGACACACACTCGATCATGTGACACACACTCGATCATGTGACGCACACTCGGTCATGTGACGCACACTCGGTCATGTGACGCACACTCGATCATGTGACGCACACTCTGTCATGTGACGCACACTCGGTCATGTGACGCACACTCGATCATGTGACGCACACTCGATCTATTATAACAACATTTATATTGAGTTTAAAAATGAGTAATTAAAAAAAAAAATAATATAGAAACTTTATTTATGAATGATTAGAATTAAAATATCGAACTGAGTAAAAATAATAATAATAATAATTTTGAAGAAGCTTTAGTTCAAAGTGATTGATTTAAATAAATAAAAAATCAAATATCAAATTCTAATTGTAAAAATTAAATGTTTTCTTCAATAATAATAATTGATTAAATTATAAATTATATAAAAAATTAACTGAATTATAAAAACAATTCTAACTTCCAACAGTTACTGTCATTCAATTAAATGATTCAACGTGAATATTGTGACGAACATAAACCAGGTCCAGGATCTGTTGTCGTCCAGGAGAGACCTGAGCCAGAACCAGAACCAGAACCAGAACCAGAACCAGAACCAGAACCAGAACCAGAACCAGAACCAGAACCACAGTCGTCCACAGATAAAAACAAGTCTTGTTTTCCTCACGATCTACTCCCTCTGAGTCGCCCGAGTGGGTCAGAAAAGGTAACTGAGAGAAATGACCCGGTTCTGTCCCGCCTTTATCTGCCGGGGGTCTTCATCACGGCGGGCCTCTCCCGGGCCAGGATTTACTGGACCCTGCTGTCGGGTCTGATGTGGGACGCGACCCGAGAGAGTTCTATTGCCTCGACTAGAACCAGAACCGGCTCCTCCTCGGACCCGTGAGCGGTTTAGTATTCCTCTGAGGCGGCGCCATGAATGGCCCAGTGATTTACCTGTCGCTTTCAGAACCAGAACCTCCTTCCTGTCAGCGCCACACAGGAGGAAGTCGGGTCGAGGAAGTGCACGTGCCCCCCGAGGGTCGACTATAAAACACATGTGTTTGTAAGAACAGAGAGAGTTCCTGCTCGGTGCCACCAGAACCTCCTGCCAACTGTGCACGTGTGTGTGTGTGTGTGTGTGTGTGTGTGTGTGTTGTGTGTGCGTGTGTGTGTGTGTGTGTGTGTGTGTGTGTGTGTGTGTGTGTGTGTCTGTGTGTGTGTCTGTTTGTGTGTGTGTGTGCGTGCATTATTGTGTATGCATGTGTGTGCATTGTGTATGCGTGTGTTTGTGTGTGTGAGAGAGCCTGTGCGTGTGTGTCTGTTTGTGTGTGCATGTGTGTGTGCGTGTGTGTGTGTGTGTGTGTGTGTGTGTGTGTCTGTGTGTGCATTTTTGTGTATGCGTGTGTTTCTGTGTGTGTGTCTGTTTGTGTGTGTGTGTGCGTGCATTATTGTGTATGCATGTGTGAGTCTGTGTGCGCGTGTGTGTGCATTGTGTTATGCGTGTGTTTGTGTGTGTGAGAGAGCCTGTGCGTGTGTGTCTGTTTGTGTGTGCATGTGTGTGTACGTGTGCATCTGTGTGTGTGCATATGTGTGTATGCGTGAGTGTGTCTGTGTGTGCATGTGTGTGTCTGTGTGCATTTTTTGTGTATGCGTGTGTGAGTTTGTGTGTGTGTCTGTGTGCATTTTTGTGTATGTGTGTGTGAGTTTGTGTGTGTGTCTGTGTGCATTTTTATGTATGTGTGAGTGTGTGTGCGTGATCATGTGTGTGTGTGTGCATTTTTGTGTATGCATGTGTGAGTCTGTATGCAGGTGTGTGTGCATGTATCTGCATTTGTGTGCATTTTTGTGTATGCGTGTTTTTTGTATGCAAGATGTCTTAAAATAACGAATGTGTGTATGTGCGTGCATGTTTGTGTGTGTGTGTGTGCGTGCATTTTTGTGTATGCATGTGTGAGTCTGTGTGCGCGTGTGTATCTGTATTGTGTGTGTGTGTGTGTGTGTGTGTGTGTGTGTGTGCAGCAGCGGAAGTGTTCTGTTCAGGTCTGAGTGGTGGGCGGAGAAGGGGCCACAGTGATGGATGTCTTGCTCAATAACGACCCCTCACTCGCCCCAGAACCCACAGAAACTGGCAGAGCTGCTCAGCAGCGCCGTGACCCAGTGGGCCCGGAAATATGGGGGTTACATAAGAGCAGGTTCAGCAGTGATCGGAACCAGATGAGTTCAAAAATACTTTTGAGGTGATGAAATCTCTGAATGGCTCGAGGCAGGGGACACCCTGGAAAGGCCTCTGGTCCGTCTGTAGAAAACGTCTTGATGTTATTCAACAAATGTTTACATTGATCAAAGAACTGATGATTCAGTGATGCGTAAATATTCTATATTGATATATTTATACAGTATATATATATTATATATATTAAGTAAAAGTTCTTTCTCTTAAAAAATTAGATTTAAAATAAAAATCATGTTATTAAGGTTCATATTTTGATGACGTCATTTTAAACATGTTTTTATGTTTATGCTCTTTACACTGATTTCATTGAATTTCTCTCACCGACCAAGACTCCGTCAAGGATCCTTGACTTTGGAACACTCTGATCAAGGACATGAAAGTTCTCTTCTATGTTTTTACAACATCACGTCTTTTATTTTGAAATTTAACCAGTTGTTGATGGAACTTACAACATTATCACTGTTGTCTCAGCTGAACGAATAAAAAGGTCTTGAGATGTTTCTTGAAGGAGTCAGTAGATCATCAAACACAGATGTTTCTTGAAGGAGTCAGTAGATCATCAAACACAGATGTTTCTTGAAGGAGTCAGTAGATCATCAAACACAGATGTTTCTTGAAGGAGTCAGTAGATCATCAAACACAGATGTTTCTTGAAGGAGTCAGTAGATCATCAAACACACATGTTTCTTGAAGGAGTCAGTAGATCATCAAACACAGATGTTTCTTGAAGGAGTCAGTAGATCATCAAACACAGATGTTTCTTGAAGGAGTCAGTAGATCACAGATGTTCTTGAAAGAGAGACACAGATGTTTCTTGAAGGAGTCAGTAGATCATCAAACACAGAGATGTTTCTTGAAGGAGTCAGTAGATCATCAAACACAGAGATGGTTCCAAAGCTTAGGAGCAACAGTCTGGAAGGATTTCTCTCCTCTGGTCCGGAAGTTCAGGAACCATCAGTAGATTCTGATCCACAGACCTCAGAGCCCGAGCTGGGGTGTAAGTCTGGATCAGATCACTGATGGAAGGTCTGACCATGAATAGATCTGAAAGTAAGAACCAGAATTTTAAAATGATCCTGAAAGAAACTGGCAGCCAGTGAAGAGTTTGAAGGAGAAATGTGAGTTCTTCTACTAGAGCGGCTCAGAATTCTCGCTGCAGAGTTTTGTATGAACTGCAGGCGAGACACATCCTTCTGGTTTAGACACAAAATAAACTGTTGCAATAGTCCAGGCGTAAAGATTCAAACGCATGGATAACAAGCTCCAGATCATGTTGTGACAACATTTTCCTAAGTTTAGAGATTTTTCTCAGTTGGAAACAGTTTCTGTCAGTTTTGTTCAGTGTTGAACAAGAGACATGTCTTTATCAAATACAACACCCAGGTTTCTCAGGCTCAGTTTGACAGACTGACCTAAGTCACTCAAGTACTGACTCAACCCTGAACTTTATCATCAACAATCACCAGAATTTCAGTTTTGTCCACATTTAGCTGCAAAGTGTTTTCACTCATTATCAAACAATTGACTAAATTCAGCCTCTGGGGCTCAGTTGGATCAACAGAGCAGTAGAGCTGGATGTCATCAGCAAACATGTGATAAGAAACATCAGGAAATCTCTGAATGATTTAACCGAGGGGAATCAAGTACAGCAAAAACAATAAAGGACCCAGAACAGAACCTTGAGGGACTCCACACAACAGATCTACCGATTCAGACCTCATTTGATTGACAGATACACTAAAACTGCGCCCAAAAAGGTATAATGAGAACCATTCTAACACAGACCCAGACAGTCCCACTTCAGCCCTCAGTCTCCTTAGCAGGATCTGGTGATCAACTGTGTCAAAGGCTGAGGACAGATCCAATAGAACCAGAACAGTGAATTTACCAGAGTCAGCCGACATCATGATGTCACTGGACACTTTCAATAAAGCTGTCTCCGAGTGAGCCAGACTGAAACTTCTCATGGATGTTGCTCTGATCCAGGAACAGCTGCTCAGACACCACCTTCTCCAATATCTTGGACAAGAAAGGGAGCTTAGAAATAGGCCTGAAATGAGGTCAGTTGGGTCTAAGCCTGGCTTTTTGAGCAGAGGCTCCACAATGGCATGTTTAAATGCATTGGGAAAAACCCCTGTGGAAAGGGAGAGGTTCACCATATTGGTAACCCAGGGGCCAATAACATCAAATACTTTGATAAAAAGCCTACAAGTAAGGACGTCATCTGTGCAAGAGAAGGGTTTCATCTTGTTCACTAGTGCCGAAATATCACCCAGAGATACAGCAGTGAAGGAAGACCAAGAGGAGGAGAGGGGCTCAGAGACAGGAGGGGTTCCACATAAAGGGAGAGAGATTTTCTCTTTGATCAATTAATTTTTTTGTATATATAGTGTTCCTGACCTGGGTCAACTGCTCCAGTGTGTATATATGTATATATATTAATGTTTGTGTATATACAGTATAGTGTTCCTGACCTGGGTCAACTGCTCCAGTGTATATATATGTATATATATGTATATATATACAGTATATATATTAATGTTTGTGTATATACAGTGTTCCTGACCTGGGTCAACTGCTCCAGTGTACGTTGGGCGACCAGGATCCAGGACGTGTTCACTGTGGGGAAACTCCTGGCTCTGGCACTCATCATCATCGTAGGACTGGTGCAGATCGGTCGAGGTAAAAACAACGTTTACTGACGTGTTGTCAACCACATGTTGTCGTGTTCCGCGTTTGTAGAACAAAAACATCTAAATACATTCATCCACAAAAGGTCCACAAAAGGACCACAATGGCCATAAACAGGTCCCTTTGTTCTGAAATAAAGTGACAACTGTGGCGTCTCTCCATTGCTGTGGGATGTTCCCATCAGTTCAGACCTTGGAGATGTAGCGCTGGAATGTTGTTGTGCACAAATACTCTCCCTGTTCCAGCAGTTCTGCAGGGATATCATCAGAGCCTGTAGACTTTATCCTTCAGGTGCAGCTGACAGAACTTCTAGGAAGGTTGGAGGTCGGCTAAGGTTGTCCATAAGGGAAATTCAGGCAATTCTTCCAAGATGGTGTAGTCTGCATCATAGTCCTGATTTAGAAGGTGTTGGAATGTTCACCTTACTAGGAAACTATCCTGGTCTTTACTAGGAAACTATCCTGGTCTTTACTAAGAAACTATCCTGGTCATTACTAGGAAACTATCCTGGTCTTTACTAGGAAACTATCCTGATCTTTACTAGGAAACTATCCTGGTCTTTACTAGGATACTATCCTGGTCTTTACTAGGAAACTATCCTGGTCTTTACTAGGAAGCTATCCTGGTTTTTACTAGGATACTATCCTGGTCTTTACTAGGATACTATCCTGGTCTTAACTAGGACACTATCCTGATCTTTACTAGGAAACTATCCTGGTCTTTACTAGGATACTATTCTGGTCTTTACTAGGAAACTATCCTGGTCTTTACTGGGAAGCTATCCTGGTTTTTAATAGGATACTATCCTGGTCTTTACTAGGATACTATCCTGGTCTAAACTAGGAAACTATCCTGTTCTTTACTAGGAAACTATCCTGGTCTTTACCAGGATACTATCCTGGTCTTTACTAGGAAACTATCCTGGTCTTTACTAGGAAACTATTCTGGTCTTTACTAGGATACTATCCTGGTCTTTACTAGGAAACTATCCTGGTCTTTACTAGGAAACTATCCTGGTCTTTACTAGAAAACTATCCTGGTCTTTACTAGGATACTATCCTGGTCTTTACTAGGAAACTATCCTGGTCTTTACTAGGAAACTATCCTTGTCTTTACTAGGAAACTATCCGGAAATTATCCTGGTCTTTACTAGGAAACTATCCTGGTCTTTACTAGGAAACTGTCCTGGTCTTTACTAGGAAACTATCCTGGTCTTAACTAGGATACTATCCTGGTCTTTACTAGGATACTATCCTGGTCTTTACTAGGAAACTATCCTTGTCTTTCAGGACTTAAAGCTCATCTGCTGTTTTCACGGAGTGATGCAGTGACTTAGCGAGCAGGTTATAAGTTGACTCTGAGTTATTATCAAACCAGTCCTGGTGGTTCTTTGAATCCAAATGATTGGGCTGATGCTTCCTGAAGAGCTGCAGTAACCAAGGACCATTGGTATGGCACTGTCTCGACCTAGGAGGAGTTCTAGCTCCACTAGTTTCTCAGGCAGGGAGCAACGAAACTCATTCCTAGTCGCGGCATCTTTCAAGGCGGGCACAATTTAAGATCCTCCTACTGGGTCCGCGTTTCTTCATGGGGGTGGCGCACTTTCATGAGATCGTAATTGTCGTAATCATGCAATGATCTGTCCAGCATTCTGCACCTCTCATGGCCCGGGTTTGGAGAACGTCCTGTGATGTCACAGCGCCTCACAATGATGTCATCAATCACGTGCCAGTGTTTGGAACGTGGCTTCATCCATGATGTTTTGTATTTGCTCTATTGCTGGAAGACGGTGTTAGTTATGGTTGTGCTCGGAGCAGAGGGAGCCTCATGTTGTTGAGTTGGCCTGACCAATCCCATGCCTGCCAAGCACCACCTTCCAAATACCACTAACTCGATCGTTGAATTCCCCAAGCAAGAGAATCTTTACTCTCTTTGGGATCCAATGGAGAACCCCATCCAGAACTTGTTAACAGTCTTGAGTCTCACTGTCAGATGGTAGAGTTGGAGCAAACACACTAGTGGTGTGGCATAGCAGCTCTTTTCCAGGGGGGTGTGGAGGGTCTTCAGTCTCTCACTGATGCCAACAGGTGTTTCTGTGAGTTCTGGCAGGAGTGTGTTCCTAATGGTCCACACTGTGCAGATGTTGTCCATCTTGGGGATGACCTTTCCAGTAGAAAGTGTAGCCCATGCCCTCCTCTGTTAGAGACCCTCATCAAGGAACCTGGTTTCGATCAGGGCGGCAATGTCGATGTTATAGCGGCTCAACTCAGACGCAACCAGGGCAGTCCTTCTATGAGGTCGTTCAGACTTGCCAAACGAGTCAAAGAGGGTTCTTGTGTTCCATGAAGCTTGAAGGTTGAGGTTGAAATACTAGTTTCTTCTGTTTCTTTTGTTTCGACCACAGAAGTGGGCTGACAGACACGCACACACGCACATACACACTTTAAAACACACCCACACACACAACTTTAGCTACACCAAACCACTGATGTAGTCCAGCTGAGGAACCACAATGCATCTGGGTTAGGAGAGTAACACTGTGACCTCCCTCAGGACACTACGACGCCCTGCAGCCCAGCACTGCCTTCCAGTTCTCCGAGGACCCGTCGGTGGGTCAGATCGCTCTGGCGTTCCTCCAGGCCTCCTTCGCCTACAGCGGCTGGAACTTCCTCAACTACGTCACGGAGGAGGTGGTGGAGCCGCGCAAGTACGACACCATCACGAGTCGACTTCTCCATCCATCCTGACACCCCACACTTTGTCTCAGGAACCTCCCGCGAGCCATCTACATCTCCATCCCTCTGGTGACCCTGGTCTACACCATGACCAACATCGCCTACTTCTCCTCCATGACTCCTGAGGAGCTGCTGGCCTCCAACGCTGTGGCCGTGGTGAGTCTCTGGCCTGAGCTTGGGTCTGATTAGAAGCTTCATCAGGATCATGTTCCTGGTTCACTGAAGAGTGATAAAGAGGAGAGTGCAGGCAGGTGGAAGGAACATAAGATTCCTACAAATCTGAGACCTTGGTGTCAATAAAGTTTTGAGACTTTCAAAACAACTTAAGCTTTTTATGAACGAATGTATTATTATTTAGTATTGTTCGAACAATTCATATAAACATGAATCCTACAGGGTTAAATGTTCCTCATTACCTTCACTGTGGTTCATAGTATTATTTTAGGGTCGTGACCTTTGACACCAGTTTATTAGTTCCAACAACTCGTGTGTTTCCAGACGTTTGGTCAGAAGCTGCTTGGGATGTTCTCCTGGATCATGCCCATCTCTGTGGCCTTGTCCACCTTCGGAGGCATCAACGGATACTTGTTCACCTCCTCCAGGTAACACACACATATATATATATATACACACACCTCCTCCAGGTAACACACACACACATATATATATATATATATATATATACACACCTCCTCCAGGTAAAACCACACACACATATATATATACACAACCACACACATATATATATATATATATATATATATACACAAACCCTCCTCCAGGTAACACACACATCTATATAAACACACACCTCCTCCACACAACATATATATATACACACACCTCCTCAGGTAACACACACAAATCATATATATATACACACACCTCCTCCAGGTAACACACACACATATATATATATATATATATATATATACAAACATCCCAGTACACACATATATATATATATACACACACCTCCTCCAGGTAAAACACACATACATATATATATACACAAACCTCCTCCAGGTAACACACACATATATATATATATATACACACACCTCCTCCAAGTAAAACACACACATATATATATATATATACACACACCTCCTCCAGGTAACACACACATACATATATATATACACACACCTCCTCCAGGTAACACACACACACACACACACACACACATATATATATATATACTGTATACTATACATACTGTATATACTGTATACACATATGTGTACACATATATATATATATTTACAAACACATGAACTCACTGTGTGCGTCAGGCTGTGCTTCTCGGGGGCCAGAGAGGGTCACCTGCCTCACCTTCTGGCCATGATCCACCTGAAGAACTGCACCCCCATCCCCGCCCTGCTGGTCTGCGTGAGTAACTGCGACCACAGATGCATGTTGTGTGTCTGCGGCTCCTGACGTGTGTGTCGCTGCAGTGTGTGGCCACCATCGTCATCCTGTGCATCGGAGACACACACAACCTCATCAACTACGTGTCGTTCATCAACTACCTGTCGTACGGCGTCACCATCGCCGGCCTGCTGTACCTGCGGCGGCAGAGGCCGCACCTGCTGCGACCCATCAAGGTCAGAGGTCACGAGCTCAGGGGCCTCGGGCACACCGGGGCTCCCACACGGAGAAACATAAGTAAAAAGAATTAAAGGTTGATTTAAAATAAAATTCTTTTTTAATTTATATAAATAATATGTGTTTAATGAAACATCTTTTAAACAATTAATGATTTTAAAGACCATTTAAATTGACGTTTTTATATTTTATACCAATAACAAAAATACAATATAAAAAAGAAACGAGTTAAAACACGATATCATCAAATAATAAAGCTTTTCATTTTATTGTCAATCATTTGTAATGAAGTTCAGTTAATTAAACATTTTTGTAAAAAGAAAAAAGAGAAAAACAAATCAAACAAACATCTGAGACTTAAATTCATGAAATGATCAAAATGTTTAATCAGTTTCATTGTTTCACTGTGACGTCACTGCAGTAAAGTCAAGTAGAAAAACAGGAACGTTAAAGACGGACGTGTGCCTCCCTCTAGTGGTCAAAGTGTGAACGACAAGTCAAGTTTAAAAGTTCATGTTGGGTCGATTTTCTTCTTCATAGCAGTTAAACTTTTTCTGTATTCGATAGATTTTCTACTTTAGTTTCACTGCAGTTGAAACATGAAAACTGAACAGACATGAACAATCAAACCCACGATGATTGAACACTTTGAAACATTTACAACAGTTTGTCGACGAAGAACTTAAACTAGAACTAAACTCATGTTTATTCATGAAGGTTTGAGTCAAACAACAACTAGTTTTATTAACTCGAGTCACTTTCAGACTCACTTTCTAACACAACTCACTCCCTCTCAGTGAACTCAGTGAACGGTGTGATGACGCGTCCGTCCTCCTGCAGGTGAACTTGTTGGTGCCCTTCAGCTACATGCTGTTCTGGGTCGTCCTCCTGGGCTTCAGCCTGTACTCCGAACCCGTGGTCTGCGGGCTGGGGATGGTCATCGTGTTGACCGGCGTGCCCGTCTTCTTCCTGGGCGTCTGGTGGAAGAACAAGCCGCGCTGGATTCATCAGATGATGGGTGAGTCTCCCTTGGTCTCTGAAGCTAACACGGCTAACAAGCTAACAAGCTGTGTCTGTTAGCCTTGTGATGCTATGCTAGCTAAAACTCTATGTAGCGTCAGTCAATTAGCTTAGCCTGGTTGTGTTAGCAGGTGTGTCACGGTCGTCTATCTTGTTTTTTCTTCAAACTACATTGTTTATATTTATAAATAGTTTTACACAAAGTATTTTGAAAAGTAATATTTTCTCCACATGACTCTTTGGAAGAAACATTGATTCACACACACCTACCTACACACACCTATCTACACACACACATCTATCTACAAACAAACATATCTACACACACACCTACCTTCACACACACACACACACACACCTACCTTCACACACATCTACCTACACACACACACACAACCTACACACACACACACACACACCTACCTTCACACACATCTACCTTCACACACACACATCTACCTTCACACACACACACACACACACCCACCTACCTTCACACACATCTACCTTCACACACACACACACACACATCTACCTTCACACACACACACACTACCTTCACACACACCTACCTTCACACACACACACACACACACACACATCTACCTTCACACACACACATCTACCTTCACACACACACATCTACCTTCACACACACACACACACACATCTACCTTCACACACATCTACCTTCACACACACATACATTTACCTTCACACACACACACACACATCTAGAAGGTAAAACAAAGAGAAACTACCAGTAATTTCTAACAATAATTTTGTGATGAAAACGGAGCAGAAAAACATTTCTATAAATAGTTTCTAAAAACCTGTAAACACAGCATTTCTCAGTTAGCATGACCATGTATGGAATGATGCTTGACTTCCTCTCACCGACTTCTTCTTCCTGTGCAGAGAAAATCACGTTGGTGGGCCAGAAGACGCTCTACGTGATGTTCCCTCAGAGCGACCCCTCGGAGACGGAACCGCTCGCTTCCAAAGCTATGGACTGAACCAGCAACTTCTGAACTTCCTTTTTTTTTATTTTTACACTCGTACACATGGTCGGCTCGGGCCGGAGCCGACGTGTCGGACCGTCGTCGCCAAGACGGTTCTAACACCGAGGCGGTTCTAACGTGCCTTAAGAGATGTTCGTAACGTTACTATGCAAGTCTGACCACATGGACCAGAAGACTGTGGACCGGGACCACCTCGAGCTGAACTCTACCTGAGCCGAACCCGCGTTCAAGTCTCTCCCGCCTCGTCCCGGTTCTTCTCGTGTCGGAACCTTCGGTACCACTGCAGTAACTGTTTACAAGCGTAGGTAACATATCGAGGACTAATAAGCTACGATGCTAAAAGCTAGCGCACACTTTAACTTCTCTCTTTTCAAGTTTGTTTTATGGATCAAGATTCTGCTGGATTTTATATTCATTATTAAAAAGATATTAAAAATGTCTTAAACCAGGACTGTGGCGTGAAGATTAATTAATAAACTTACAATTAAATGTTGCTGTGAAGAGATGCTAAAAAAGTTAGCGTGCTAAAACTGCTCATTTGCTAACGTAGTTATTGCTAATCCAAGTTAAACAGCTTGTTACTGTGACACTAAGACAGTTAAAAAGCTAACAAGTGAAGGGACTGTGAACAAACATTAAGTTAAAAAGTTATCTCTGTTAGCCTTGTGATGCTATGCTAGGTCTAAGAAAGAAGAAGATTGATAAACTATTAACTATCCATTGAGCTGCTGCTCTTAAGATGAAATGGCTAAGAGCTAGAAAACTGATCGTTTCTCTGAAGCTAACACGGCTAAAATGCTAAGTGAAGTGACAGTGAACATTAACAAAAGTATGAATTTTGAGTCAAATACTAAAGATTAATTTGATTTCTGTTAGCCAATCGATCTTTATTTATTTAACAGTAAATGCTACAAAGTATTTTAAACGATTGTGTTGCTGCTCTTATCAGTGTTGCTCTGAAGCTAACATGGCTAAGATGCTAACAACACTCATAACACATAACGAATCATAACATTCCGATATATGTTTGGGCTTTGAAATGCTACGCTAGCTATAATGAAACACAACATCAGCTCAGTTGAACAATAAGTCAATCGGTAAGAAGCTAAAGCAGCTAATAAACAGAAGTAACTAAACTGAAACAAAAGTTCAATATTAACATCTCAACGTATCCAAGATGATCTTTTAGCCTGCAATGCTAGGCTAGCTAACATCGTTACACAAGAGTTAAAGCTCAACAACTGAGGCAACAATGTGCTCAACAATCAGGATCACAGTAGTGACTGCAGTCGATCCAGTTTTGGTCTCTGCAGAGCGACGCCAGGTGACGGTCCTCGAGTGAGACGCCATCTTGAACACCAGGTGGCGCTAATAAGTTTCCTCGCAACATATTTGGATTACCAGCCTTACTGAGGCTAAACTGGTCACTGGTCACATAAAGTCTCTTATCTCTGAATAAACCGCACAATTTATGGAACTCTTGCCTCCTTCTTCAGTCTGGTTCTGTGAAGGACTCTGGAGCATCTGAGAAGTATGTGAGGGCAGTCGGAGCGAGGGTGGGATTGAAGGGAGTCTCCATTGACGGTGATGTTGTTTGCTGATGATATAGTGATTTGAGTGGTGGGACAGAAGGAGAATGGAGATGGAGGAAGACGACATATAGTGGACGAATCAAGTGATGAAGGAATTAAGAGCCTGTTGCCATGGCAACACTGAAATAAAGTGTACGACGGCAACCAGAAGTAAGATGGTGGATTTATTGTCTGACGGTTCAGAAAATGACCAAATAAGCATCAAGTTTTTTAACGAAGAAATAGATATTCGTCCTCACAGTTCGTAGCAACAGAGCAATGACTCACTCACCAGCTAATGGCTCAACTCTGTGATTCAAACTGTCAGTGAACAGGTTTATGACGAGCTACAGTGTGAAGCGTCAACATTCCAGTCCGCTCAGAGTCACTGGCGACTGAGCGGCAACATTTCATGGTCTTCCACCAAAACTGATTCAAACTCGTTAGCATAGCCTGAAAGCTAAGTCATGGTCAGTGGGGCTAAATGATTGTGGGTATTCAATGAGCCAAACACCTTAGTGTCGACAGAACTAACATGAACCGATCATTGTTTTAACGAGTGATCCTGTTGGTTCGGTCCATCGTTGGACCCAGAAGGCGTCAAGTCGTCCAGGGCTTCAGTAGTTCGTAGCTCACACAAAACAGAAGATGCTACATCAGTGACAAAAGGCAGACACAAGTCAAATCTCAACGTCCCTGAACTTCAACACCTGAGAGTGGTCAAGTGTGCGGTCGCCATCATGAGGGTCGAGCTGAAGAAGACTTCCTTCTCCGAGGTCAGCAGATGACAAGCGTTATAATCTGACAAACAGTAGTCTCTTCACAGAGCAGTAGCAACGTTTACATGGACATCATTCATACAATCCAGACACACATTTGAGATCCATGACTTCACCTTTGTTTGAGTCGAGATCAAGGTGCCAGGGGAGCACCCTCAGAAGCTCCTGCAAAGTTCCTGCCAACACCTCAGAGCTTTACTATTCACGTCGTCTGGCATAGAATTGAGCACATTTGAAAGAATCTAATGGACCAGAGACGTCTAAGTCTTTTGGTTTTCATTTTGATACTTTCATTCTCTCACTTTTGTAGACCTGAGAGACAGTGCAAGACGGTGCAGACACACCTTGATGGCACATTTATGAGTCCTCAGTACTTCCTAAACCATTTGTCCCTTAAACCTGAAAACTCTTGTGGTGGTACAGAGTACCAGGCAGGATAAGTGACTCTGCGACATGGGTGCATTCAGAACTCAGGTTTAGTGGTTGAATTTTTTGGACCTTCTTAACAGCAATTATAACTTTAAGGTGGGCATGATGGAACCCAAAGACAAGTAGAACATTCTTTCAGGTAGCCACGGTTGCAGGTTTTTTTTGGCGTGGAACTCCTGTGCTTTTGTAAAGAGGCGACTCTGGGGAGGCTTTTTTTTTTTAAACGACTGAAACAGCTGCACAGAATTATTCTTTTTCTGTCAACATTCAAAAAAGGGGCTGTGGTGACTACAGGTGTTTTCAAGGTGCTTAGTCATGGACTACAGGTACCCATGTATACGTCCCCATCGGATTGCGATATAGAGATCAAACAACAGTTTTAAGGCATTCATACATCATGGAACAAGAACAAATGGGTAAAAAAAGACGGACGAGACGTCTCTAATGGCACATAAGACATGTAGCAGCAATGAACGACAGCAACATTAGGGGCGATGACATCAGTGTCATAGGGAAGCGGCGGGTGACAGCATTGCAGTTGTGAAGGAAACATATCAGGCATAGACGTCTCATTTCACTGGCTCCATCGTCCAACCAGCAGCAAAGTTTGAGAAGGAAAAGAAAGTTCAAAAACATCCCAGAGATGAAAGCGAGAAAACACCATTCCTGTTTTTCAGTCAACGCTTCCCTAAAACCCAAAGTAGAGTCACCCTCACATTAGGGTCATCGTATCCCACTCTGTCCTGGTTCTGCTCCCTGTTCTGTTCCTTTATTCCAGCCTCCCGATACTGTTGGTGAAGAGGAACCATCAACCCGAGGATGAGCACCATGAACAGGTAGATCTGGGCGTCTCTGGTGTTGATTCTGGTCTTAACAAAAGGCCAAGAACAGCAGATTGCTGTATCACAGTTCAGACTAGACAATGGCACCAGACTCCCTGAACTGTCCAACTTCCAACAGTCAGCCTCAAAAGCCCAGACTCCGTCAGTCTGGGAGAAATTCTGTTGCGACTGGGTTGCAGTTTTGGCTGGACAAAGCTCGCTGGTGACCCTTGCACAGGTCAACATCAAACCTCAAAAACAAATTGGAAGCGTTTCTTAGATCAGTCGGTGGAACACAGTTCACAGTAGTTATGGCTCCGCTGACGATGCCAAGGCTTCTTTGGCACGCTGCCACAGTTACTTGGCACTGAGGGTAATGCTAAGGACACTTAGCAGAGAAAGTACATCTCCTTTTCAGCACGTGGATGCCCCTCTCTCTGAGCCACCTCCATCCTCACCAAGACCCCGACTGTACCTGCAACGTTGCCTCTTGATGTCCCGCTCTTCTCCGATTACTTTTCCTTGATAAGGGAAGTCCACCGCAGGAGGTTTAGCATCCGTGGCTTTTGCTGCAGAACCAGACGGCTCAGATGAAGGAGTTTGTATCTGAGGGGGTGTTTGAATGGGCTGCGTGAGCGGGTCACTGGGACAAACCGGAGGGGAGACTGGAGATAAAGGTCCGAGGGGGAGTAGCGTCTGAGAGAAACACCCTTCAGGTTCAATGCCAGCTCCAGGACCAGTTTCCGAGAAGTTCGAGGTTGACACAAGGCTACTGATGTCTCCATGGACGAGGACGGGGTTGGGCTGTAGGGGGATGAGTCAGTCTGATCAGGACTCTGAGAATCTGATTGAGGAGACCTGCAAATAGGTGACTCGACTGGACTGTCTAATGACTGATAAGACAAAGGAGACGCAGGGCTCTCTGAAGGTTCCATAGAGGCAGTGATGGAGCAAGACATCCCTGCTCTCATGTTGTCCCCTGAAGGGGTCCATCTACCTTGGGATTCATGGCCCCCAACAGTTCTGTAGCTGTGGAGACCCAGGCTTATCTGTGTGTGTCCGGGGGGGTCCAGCAGGGTAGTTTGAACTCTGGCTCTTCCTTCACCGTGAAAAAGGCGATTCCAGAGATGACCTAGTCGACGCCGAGAGGAGGAGGGACGTCGCGAAGAGTGACGTCGGATCTGCCGACTCATTGCCAACCTTAGGTTCTGCAGCATGGAGGCCTGGACCACAAGGTATAGTTTTATCTCAGAGTGAGAGACAGACAGGAAGGTTGTTGCTGTTGAAAGGGTTTGACAATTACCTGTGTGGGGTTGTAGACTGGGAAGTCATCCACTGGTGGTATGAGACCCTGAGCGATAAGCTGACCATACGAGGGCGGAGCTTCTCGCTGTACAAACTCCGCCTCCATTCGCGTCATCTGGGTCTCGAATGCCCTGAGTAGAAGAAGAGAGTGAGTATAACGGAACCTAAAGGTGGACCTTTGGTTGACCGGCTTTTTCATACAATAGATGCCAACTTTGAACTGAAACGCCAAGAAAGACTGGGCTGTTTCTAAAATACTCGTTTTCATCTAATAGAAAACTGTGACTCAGCATTTTAATGCTAGTCTTATCGATCTTAACTGTCATCCATCATGCTTTACTGTAATTCTCTGATACACTTTAGTAGCTGAACCAGAACATAGCATTTTCATCTTTCACTACAAGCACCAAACATGACTCTTTGGCCTTTTTCTCAGGCAGCTTTTTCTGAAGCACATTCATTCTCTACTACAGGACCAACAGCTCACCTGTACTCTCGGCTGCGGAGCGTGTGCAGTTTGAGGGCGCAGCCGAGCGCCACGACCAGCAGGAGGCTGCAGACTAAACTTCCGATCAGTGCAGCAGTAATGACCTTCCGTGGTACGGCGTTCAGACAGTCCTTCTCGTCGCTGCCGTCCAGGCAGTCCTCCTGGCCGTCGCACCTCCACGTCTCAAAGATGCAAAGGTTGGTGCCGCAGTGGAAGTTTCCCGGCTGGCAGTTGTAGCAGTTCTTCTCATCCGAGCCGTCCGGGCACCTCTTCTGGTTGTTGCAGCGCTCGCTGGCAGGGTAGCAAACCCGAGACCCGCCCTCACAGGGGAACTCTCCATCGGGACACGAGGGACAGCCTTCCTCGTCGCGACCAGACGGGCAGTGCCAGTAGCCATCACAGCGCTGCCTTTCAGAATAGCAGCCTTGGTCGCTGCCGCATGGTCGTTCACCTGGAAAACAGTAACCTTTGACCTGCGAGTGGGGGGAGACGGAGAGGTAATTAAATATGGAGTTTGATAGGAATTCCTAAAAAGTTCAAACCCCCTTTATCACCTGGTAAGTGGCGTTGAACCCGTGTCCAGGACTGCGAGGCAGTGCCGTGTAAAGTACACTCATCTTTCCCCGACTGGATTCCAGCAGTGCCGGCCGCCGGTTGTTGTGGTAGGACAGGACCTGCAGAAGGTGTTCCGCCCTGTGTACTAGGCCGTCGTAGACCCGCAGTGAGTCCCCTGGG
Source organism: Callionymus lyra (assembly GCA_016630915.1). Lineage (NCBI taxonomy): Eukaryota > Metazoa > Chordata > Actinopteri > Syngnathiformes > Callionymidae > Callionymus > Callionymus lyra. Next base: position 436,020 of record JACEEU010000690.1, read on the forward strand.
CCCAGCTGCATGTCCAGCTGCAGCACGATGGGTTTGGGGTCGTCAGTGTCCAGCAGCCAGGAGCACCGTAGCTCAGTCACAGTGCTACGGTTCAGTTTGAAGAAGTCCGGGGAGGCGAACGAACCAAAAAAGTTACCCAGGCGTTTCCCGCAGGTTGTGTCGGGGCAGCCGTGCTCGTCGCTGCCATCGGGACACTCCCGGGCGCCGTTGCATCGCATCGCGGGAGGAAGGCAGCGGGTGGACTGAGCTGTGGTGCAAGGAGGTGAGCCAGGGGGGCAGAGGCCAGGAGGGGACGCCGTGGGAGCAGGTGTGCAGATCCGTTCATCCGAGCCGTCGCCACACTCGTCCTGACCGTTGCACTTCCAGCCGCGTGGGAGACACTTGCCATTCCCACACAGGAACTCATCCGACTGGCAGCTGCTCTGACCGAGGTGACCTGCAATGAATGAACACATCACACCAGACCACCCAACTAATCTGGAATTCTTTGGTTCAGACCTCGGATGTAGGAGAGGCGAAACCCCTGGGCCTGACCCGAGCTGTTGGTCTGAGAATGGAAGTAGAGCCAGACGCGCCCCCTGGTGGAGATAAAGGGAGGAGGCAGCACGGCGCCGCAAAGCCGAGATTCTCCGTTCCACGTCGGCGTCAACATCAGCCAGTCGCCTGCACATGAGCCCGACTCGGCCACGTCGAAGTCCCGGAAGCTGGAGGAGAGAAGACGAGTGAGACCAGATGGTGTGTGTGTGTGTGTGTGTGTGTGTGTGTGTGTGTGTGTGTGTGTGTGTGTCTGCGCCTGTACCAATGCTACTAGTTTAAATGTGTGACTGAATAAATAACTTTTTATATTTGTTTATATTTGTGTTTGCGCTGCTGTGTGTTTGTAAACTGACGTGTGTGTGCACGTTCTCTCACCTGATGGTGATGACCTCTCCATGACCTCCCTGGATGTGCCAGCTGCAGTTGACCCCGGCGGGATAGTTGAGGGGCCACGAGGGACTGTAGATGACTCCTCGCCGCTCCGTGTGGACCTCCACCCGCTCGCTGCAGCCTGCTGCGACAAACAAACACACACACGTGTGTCTTCTGTTGCCACGGCGACGGAGTCCCAGTCGGTCCCGATCACAACAGGAAGTAAACCGAGCAGCGACAGGAAGTGCCTCATTGTTCTCAGACAAAGCAACGGAAGGATAAAGAGTCACAACAAACTGCCGTAACATTATGACCAGGGAGAACGATTCGGGAAAAATTTACTTTTTTATATTTTGATAACAAATCATTGTGTAGTTTGACCAACACAACATTTAAAGTCATAAACGTTTAACAAATGTATTCATGAGTTGATTTATACACAATTTACTTGAACAAAACTTCTTTGTCTAACTTTCGAACTGTAAATTAAATAACACACAACTACACAACACACCTGGAATGAATGATACAACAATAATTATGACTGTCACACAAATTAAAGTAAAACATTCTTAATGGAATATTTAAACTTTTGCACTTTTGAATAGAAGCAGCAAATAAAATAAAAAATACAAAAAGAAGATTCGTCTCTGTCCGCTTTTGTTTCTGCTGCTCAAGACAAAAAAGATGTAGCCATGAGCGCGACGATGTTGTGTAGCTACAGGAATGTTGTGTAGCTACAGGAACGTTACTCGTTGTGTCGTCACTTGTGAAGAACAAGTCAAATGTAACATTTCAAACACAATTGTTTGTGATGTTGTTTTGTATTAGAAAAGATTGAAACATTTATGATCGTCTGGTCATCATTTCCATCATTTTAGCAGGAAGAAGAAGTCGATCTACGTCCACGACCACATGAAGAACTTCCTCCTTCAAGCGAATCGAACGAGAAACGTTGTCAACGTTTACAACATCCTGTCTTGGATCTTTGTGTTTGTGTGTCTATGTTTGTGTTTGTGTGTCTATGTTTGTGTTTGTGTGTCTATGTTTGTGTGACTATGTTTGTGTTTCTATGATTGTGCGACAAAATATTCTCATTTGTGGAGGAAAAAACTGGAATTGGAAAATGGATTTCCTGGAATCAAACCATCAACCTCCTCAGCAGAGTGTGTGTGTGTCTGTGTGTGTGTGTGTGTGTGTGTGTGTGCAGATCAAAGCAGGGTGTTGTGATGATGAGTGGGTGAGGGGGGGGAGGATGACGTAATGCTGATATCAGCTTCACACCAGAGCTGATCAGTCCTGCACACAGATCGATGCACATCTGTCACACACTTATGAGGCGTGTGCGTGTTTTGTATGCGTGTACGCGTGCGTGTGAGTGCCTGTGTGCGCGTGTGTTTTTGTGTTTGCGTGTGTACGCGTGCGTGTGAGTATGTGCGCGCGTGTGTCTCTCTCTGTATCTGTGTGTGCGTGTGTTTTGAGTGTGTGTTCGCGTGTGTATTTTGTATATCTGTGAGTGTGTGTCTCTGTGTGTGCGACCGTGCGTGTCTATGAGTGTGTGTGCGTTCGTGTGCGCGCGCGTGTTTTGTATGTGTTTGTGCGTGTGTCTCTGTGTTTTGTATGTGTGTGTCTCTTTGTATGTGTTGTGTGCGCGTGTGTGTGTGTGTGTGTGTGTGTGTGTGTGTGTGTGTGTGTGTGTGTGTGTGTGTCTGTGTGTGTGTGTGTGTCTCAACGTGATCAGATCAAACGTGTCTCATGTTCTTCTCACCTGCGAACAGCAGAACCGAGCGGAACCAGACGAGTCCGAGCAGCGGCTCCTTCATCCTGCTCATGCTCCTCTTGCTCCTCGTCCTCCTCCTCGTCCTCCTCTTCCTCCTCCTCTTCCTCCTCTTCACCTCCTGCTCCTCCGCTCCTCCGCTCGCACAGAAATCATTGTTGTTGTGTTTCTTTCTTCTCCTCCAGCGCAGACCAGCAGGTCACGCTAGCGCCGACACACACGACCGCTTCCGGTCTGTGGGTTCAAGAATAAAAGTCTGCAGGTTTTGATTAATGAAATATTATTGATATATATTTTTAAATCATTGAATTAAATAATTTGTAATTTCATTTTTGTTTTGCTTTCAAATTATGATAAAATAAAAAAATGATTTTCAATATTACTTTTAAAAATCGATTTTAAATTCAGTTTTGTCTATTATAACAACATTAAATGTAACTACAATATAAAAAATATTGAATTTAAAACATTTATCTTGGAGTTATTTAAATTAAACCATATCTGTTGTTTTGAAAACATTAAATTATTTAATATTTATTCTTAGAAAACATTTAAAAAAAGCAAAGTTTCAACATTTAAATGTTAATTCGATCATTTATTCTCTGAACTTTTAACATGATGAGAGTATTTTTGTAAAACAATATTTTGAAAGTTTTATTTTATTTCTTCATTTGCACAAGATTGTATTTTTGTATTTTCTCTGATCAAACATTGATGTGTTTTTTTATTTCTCTAAAACAAACTCATTCAACTGGACGTGTTGCATCAGGAGCAGACAGGAGGACGAGAACATGGAGCTCATCCAGGACTTTATCAAATGGTGCGACAACAATCATCTGCTCCTAAACACCACCAAGACCAGGGAGATGGTTGTGGATTTCCGGAGCTCCAGGGTGCACCCAGAACCAGTTCTCATCAAGGGGGGCTGTGTGGAGGTGGTGCACACCTGCACATACCTGGGAGTACAGCTGGATGACAGGCTGGACCACCAACACAGATGCTCTGTGCAGGAAAGGACAGAGTCGTTGTACTTCCTTCGAAGGCTGGTGTCCTTCAACGTCTGCAGGAAGCTGCTCCAGACCTTCTACCATCTGTGGCAGCGAGTGGCCTCCTGTACTCAGTGGTGCTGGGGAGCAGCTTTTGATTCTGGAGCTGCTGAACCGTTCATTTCTCTAAGGAGATGAATAAAGTATCTATCATTCTCTTCAAATGAACATTTCTTAAAGATCTAGTATTTTTCTCGCTTTTGTTTATATTTTGTACTTTTTGAGCAGTTTAAATGTAATAATGTGTGAAGAAGAAATAAAAGTTTTATCTTAATCTGTATTTAACTCTGAACGAGGAAGTTTATGTTTCTATCATTTTTCTTTCGGTAAAAACACAATAAAAACAACTTTGGTTCGTTTTTCTCTCGATTTAATTGAAGGTTCATAGAAAGTCTCTTATTTTGAAAACGTTACGTGTCGCACATCCGGTCACAGCGTGACTCTTTATATCGCGCTGCCGCATTCAAACACGGCTCCTCTCTTCCTCTCTTCCTTTTCTTCTTCTCTTCCTCTTCTTGTCGCCACTTCTTCTTCTATCCTCCTTCATCCTCTCATCATAGAAAGATGTTTCTGATGAAAATCCGTTTTTTTCTGTCGTTCATTGACTCGTGTCTTTCATCTTTCATCCGCGCGCTCGCTGCTGCCACCGTGTGGACGACAGGCGGAAGTGACGCATGTGTTCCGCACGTTAACATTTTCGCGGTAAAAACAAAGAAACGAGACTGAACTCGTTCTTAATAAAAAAAGAGAATAAAAAAGAAAAAATGTGAAGCGCGACGCAGATTGATGACGCAAAAGGCACCGCTGGGATTCGAACCCAGGATCTCCTGTTTACTAGACAGGCGCTTTAACCATCTAAGCCACGGCGCCGGTGAAGCTGCAGGAAGAAAAGTGGCTTCAAGAAGCTGCGATTCTTTCTTGTAGTTTTAGAATCAACTTTACACGTTTTTTATAATTAATAATTAGTTTCAAACTAAAAGTCTTATCGTCTTGAGTTTATTTAGTGTTTTTTATAAACGTGGAAAAAGGTTTTTAAAGGATTGAACTACTACAGGTTCATTTTAATGACGTCATATCAATTATTATTTAATTATAAAAGACTTTTATAAGTTTAGTTTTGTTTTTGAATCGAAACTGACATTATTTATGAAAGAATAAAATGAATAAAAGTTAATATTTAAGCATATCTTTGTTAAAAGATTTAAAAAAATGCTTGTTTTATTTATTTTCATAACATTGAATTCTATTATATTGTGAAGATTTTAATAGAAAAAGTATTAAATGTTTGTTTTTGTTTACGTTCAAGACACACACGTGTCAATCAACCATCGATGATTTAAACACAAACGTCAGCTCAAGAACTTAATACGTAGCCATGAGCGCAACAGTGTTTTCTGTTCAAATCTCAAATGATTTGATTCAATGATGGATTAAAATCTCAAACATAATCTTCACAATTAGAAAAACTATATTAAACACATTATTAATGTAAACATGTTGTTCGTGGACACAAACACACACATATTGTGGTGAACACAAACACACACATATTGTGGTGAACACAAACACACACATATTGTGGTGAACACAAACACACACTCATGGTTGAACAGTTTATTAAGATTGAAAGTGTGCGTCTGATCCGAGCCGTTGTCGTCACAAACGATCAAACACACTTCGGCAGATTCTCTGGAACTTAAAATGAAGTAAAAACTAACGACGACAAAAAAAGTAAAAATTAGAAACACGTCCTACAGATGGCGCCGGGTGGAGTCCACGGGTCGGTCCCATCGCGTCTTAAATTATTGTGCACACAAACAAAACGCAGCTCAAACGACCACAAATGTTCCTGGACTGAAGCGGGCGAGGGGCGGTGAGGGCGGCGCTCAGTCCTGCGGCGTCACTTTGATACTTTGATTTACGATAAATATTTGGTGGCGACGCCTCAGACTCGGGGTCTGAGGGGCTGAGACTCACTACTGGTGGGCGCACTGGACCCCCGGCCCGTGGTGACCCCCCTCCTCGTCCGAGCTGTCGTTGTAGGCCTCGCGCCGGTTCCCTGAAGACGAGCTCTGGCTCACGTCGTAGTCCTGCAGGTCCACCTCCTCCGTGTCCCCCGAGATGATGGGGGGCTCCGACCGCGAGGGCAGCATGTCCTCCAGCTCCTGCAGGACAGGTGAGTCGCACGAGTCAGAGGCCGACGAGTCAGTGACCCGCGAGTCAGAGGCTCACGAATCAAAGACCCGCGAGTCAGAGGCTCACGAGTCAGAGGCTCACGAGTCAGAGGCTCACGAGTCAGAGACCCACGAGTCAGAGGCTCACGAGTCAGAGAGTTGCACGAGTCAGTGAGTCGCACGAGTCAGAGGCCAAGGAGTCAGAGACCCGCGATTCAGTGACCCGCGAGTCAGAGACCCACACGAGTCAGAGACCCACACGAGTCAGAGACCCACGAGTCAGAGACCCACACGAGTCAGTGACCCACACGAGTCAGAGACCCACACGAGTCAGTGACCCACACGAGTCAGAGACCCACACGAGTCAGAGACCCACACGAGTCAGAGACCCACACGAGTCAGTGACCCACACGAGTCAGTGACCCACACGAGTCAGAGACCCACGAGTCAGTGACCCACACGAGTCAGAGACCCACACGAGTCAGAGACCCACGAGTCAGTGACCCACACGAGTCAGAGACCCACACGAGTCAGAGACCCACGAGTCAGTGACCCACGAGTCAGTGACCCACACGAGTCAGTGACCCACACGAGTCAGAGACCCACGAGTCAGTGACCCACACGAGTCAGAGACCCACACGAGTCAGAGACCCACACGAGTCAGAGACCCACGAGTCAGTGACCCACGAGTCAGTGACCCACACGAGTCAGTCAGTGACCCACACGAGTCAAGACCCACGAGTCAGAGACCCACGAGTCAGTGACCCACACGGTCAGAGACCCACGAGTCAGTGACCCACACGAGTCAGTGACCCACACGAGTCAACCCCACGTCAGAACCCCAGGTCAGTGACCCCCACGAGTCAGAGACCCACGAGTCAGAGACCCCACGAGTCAGTGACCCACACGGGTCAGTGACCCACGAGTCAGAGACCCACACGAGTCAGGGCCCCACGAGTCAGAGACCCACGAGTCAGAGACCCACGAGTCAGTGACCCACGAGTCAGAGACCCACGAGTCAGTGACCCACACGAGTCAGTGACCCACGAGTCAGAGACCCACGAGTCAGAGACCCACGAGTCATACCAAGACCCAGAGTCAAGACCCACACGAGTCAGAGACCCACGAGTCAGAGACCCACGAGTCAGAGACCCACGAGTCAGTGACCCACACGAGTCAGTGACCCACACGAGTCAGAGACCCACACGAGTCAGAGACCCACGAGTCAGAGACCCACGAGTCAGTGACCCACGAGTCAGAGACCCACGAGTCAGTGACCCACACGAGTCAGTGACCCACACGAGTCAGAGACCCACACGAGTCAGAGACCCACGAGTCAGAGACCCACACGAGTCAGAGACCCACGAGTCAGTGACCCACGAGTCAGTGACCCACACGAGTCAGAGACCCACGAGTCAGTGACCCACACGAGTCAGAGACCCACGAGTCAGTGACCCACACGAGTCAGAGACCCACACGAGTCAGTGACCCACACGAGTCAGTGACCCACACGAGTCAGAGACCCACACGAGTCAGAGACCCACGAGTCAGTGACCCACACGAGTCAGTGACCCACACGAGTCAGAGACCCACGAGTCAGTGACCCACACGAGTCAGAGACCCACACGAGTCAGAGACCCACGAGTCAGAGACCCGCGAGTCAGAGACCCACACGAGTCAGTGACCCACACGAGTCAGTGACCCACGAGTCAGAGACCCACACGAGTCAGTGACCCACACGAGTCAGTGACCCACACGAGTCAGAGACCCACACGAGTCAGAGACCCACGAGTCAGAGACCCGCGAGTCAGAGACCCACGAGTCAGAGACCCACGAGTCAGAGTCAGTTTTAGGAATTGGACACCAGACCAAACCAACAGAAAGACAGAATCAAACTTTCAGCCAATCCTGTGTCAACAGATGATCACATGACGCAGAAGATGATCCAGTAACTGTTGCTTTAGTCTGACTTTTATACAAACATTGATATTGAATTAAAAACACTATAAAATAAGAAACTTTATTTTCATTCAAGAGTAAAAACTTCTTACCACGAGCTTCTCAGGACTGATCCAGTTGTTCTCCGGGAACTGAACCTCGAACTTGATGTACAAGTCTCCCTTCTCGAAGGGGTTCCGGTACTGAGGCATCCCCTCGCCCCGGACCACCCGCACCGAGCCTGACACACACACACACACACACACACACACACTCGGTCAGCGTCCTCCAGGTGAGGTCACTCCCCCCGCACTCACCTGGCTCGATGACTTTTCCCGCCGCATACTTGACCACGATCTGCCGTCCGTCCAGGTGCTTGACCAGGAACTGGAAGCCGCACAGCGCCTCCACCAGGCCGATCTTATGGTTGATGAAGAGGTCGTTTCCTTCTCGTCGGAATGTCTGGAAGATTGACAATGTTTGCATTTACGACCCCTGCTGGTGACGGAGCAGAACTGCACTGATGGTGAAGCAGGTTTTTATTTTCATCAACATAACGTCTCACTTTTCTTTTATTGTGAAAATATCAGAGACGAGCGTCAGAGCCTGAATAATAATGAATAATAATGAATAATAATGAATAATAATGAATAATAATGAATAATAACTACATTTATGGATCAATTCTCAGGTCAAAGATGATGTTCAAACACAACATTAAAGAAAGAACATCTAGAAACTGCTGATGTTTGTTTGTGTTTTATGAACTTTTAATGCTCGACGTCTTTGAATAAATGTTGTTATTTTGCTTTTAATTAAATCCTGTATAACGACGACAAAAGACAACATTTGCATCATTGTGCTAATGGCTAAATCGGGACAACACATTTTTCTTTGAAAATGATGCCAAAAGAACTTCATCCCTCCATCCCTCTCTCCATCCATCATTCACCCCCCTCTCTATCATCCATCCCCATCCCTCTATGCATCATCCATCTCTCATCCATCATCATCATCATCATCGTCGTCGTCATCATCACCCATCCCTCGCTCTCCATCATCCATCCATCTCTCCGTCTCTCATCCATCCCTCCCTCCCCTCTCCATCATCCATCCCCATATCCCTCTCCATCCATCATTCAACCCCCTCTCTATCATCTATCATCCCTCTCTCAATCATCATCCATCCCTCCCTCCCTCCATCATCATCATCACCTACCCATACCTCCATCCATCTGTCATCCCTCCCTCCCTCCCCCAATCCACCATCTCTCAATCATCCATCCATCCCTCTATCATCCATCATCTCTCCATTATCCATCCATCCATCCATCCCTCCATCCCTCCATCAACTTCACGATGACGCCGCTTCAACAGCACGACATGTTTTCATTTTCACAGCAAATCATTCAAGTTCAACGTGTCAAACTTTTTATAACAAAGTCGTTTCAACACTTGATTTAAAATCCTCAAAAACAGCAACATGATCATCAGCACAAACTGACCTCGTTCTCCTTCTCCTGCAGGATCAGCACGATGTCTCCGGGCTCCACGCCGGGCGCCTGATCGGCCTCTCCTCCGAAGGTGATCTTCTGGCCGTGCTTCATGCCTTTGTCCACGTGCACCTCCAGGATCTTCACCTCCTTCACCACCTTCTTGCCCTCGCACTTTTTACAGCGGTCCTTCTCGCTGATGACCTCGCCTGGAGAGGAGCGCGGCAGTCATGTGACCCGTCCTCACCAGAGGTCAGAGGTCAGGGGCGCTCACCTTCTCCGTTGCAGTCGGTGCACACGGACTGCATCTGCTGGACCATCCCCGGGGCCAGCTGCCGGATCATGAGGCGCATGCCGCGACCCCGACACGTGGCGCACTTCTGTACGGAGCCCGACTTGCCGCCCTGCCTGTGGAGCCGCACGAGGTCAGCACGAGGTCAGCGGGAGGTCAGCGGGAGGTCAGCGTACTTCAACTCGCGACCGGGTCACGTGACACTCACCCGTTGCACGAGCTGCACAGCACGTTCTTGCTCAGCTGCAGTTTGGTGGTCTTCCCGTTGTAGACGTCCTCCAGGGACACTCTGCGGGAGACGGGCGGGTTTAAAACATGACGACCAGGCCGGGGGTCCCGACACTCACTTGAGCGGGTGGACCATGTCCTCGCCTCGCCGCCGACCCCCGTTGCGGGACCGACTCCCTTGACCGCCCATGAAGTTGAAGAGTCCGCCGCCGAAGATGTGCGAGAAGATGTCGTCCATGCCGGGACCCCCGCCGCCGCCTTCCCGTAGACCCTGCTCGCCATAGCGGTCGTAGAGCTCCTTCTTCTCAGGGTTGGTCAGCACTTCGTAGGCGAAGCTAATCTCCTTGAACTGGAGGAAGAGAGCGAGAGAATGAACGAATGAAAAACAACAACGTCGTGAAATATCTAAAGAGTGACATCGCTGGTGATGTCCTGTAACGTTTGATTGACAGATGTCACTGGGTTGATGGAGGCAGAAGCAAGAGTTTGGAAGTAAATCAGTGGCATCAGAGAAATCAATGGTTGAACTTCACATTTCAGTTCAGACGTAGATCGACTGGTATACAAAGAGCTTTGCCTTTTGGCTCAGCTCTCACTTCACCAGCACGGATCAGTGCAGCGTCTTCATAAACGCAGATGTCGCCCCAATCCCCCCGTCAATCCAGAGATAAGTATTTTAGATTCAATATAAAAATGTTGGTATAATAGTGACTGAACTACTTGATCATGAGCTTCTACGTCGTCACATGATCGTCTGTGCGTCCCATGATTGGCTGGAAGTTTGAACCAGTAGCTCTGTGCTCTGATGGTTTTGTCTGGAGACTTCATTAGACCAACATTTATATTGAATTAAGAAGATCAGAAAAATGTATAATTGAATTACAATATCAGACTGTGTATACACTTTAAAATTATTTAAAAAACATTTGATTTTTCGAGTAAAACCTTGTAAAATACAAATTATAGAATTGCATTTTCCACAAAAATAAAGAAATGCGTGAAAAGTATATCATTTCATTATGTGAAATGTTGAATTCATCCATTCATATTCGTCGGCAGTGATACGCTAACATGAAGAAGAGAGTGCAGCCAGGGTGGAAGCACCAGTGAAAGCTTTATAGAACCTTCATGTTGTGTGGATGAAGAAACACAATCTCACGTCATGAAGCTGGATCACGACCACAGACTCCGAGGATCTGAGCCGATCGAACCAAACAAACTGATCTTCATGACAACGGTTGACGTTTGTGTTCAGAGAGTTTAAAGCATAGAAGCAACGATTCTGTGACGACCAGGTTGAATACCTGATGTCGTCTCAATGATCATCAACAGTAAACTCGTGATCTCATAGAAAAGTGTTTGAGAACAAAGTAGAGCTCGTGGGTGAAGAACAGAATATCTCAGATAACAAGATAACAATACGAGACAAAGAAGGAAAGACGAGATGTTGATGATGTTCACAGACGAGAGATGGACAGAAACACTCGTCTGTGATTTGATGGTTTGTGTATTTATTGACTCACACGTGTTGTGTGGAGCAGGACAGCAGCGAAAGGTATGTGTTAGGGCTTCACAATATATGGAAAAAAATATCAATATAGCGATACTGGCACATGTGATATACATATGGAAAACATGTGATTATTTATCATTTTATCGTATAAATCAATCATTTCTTAAATACACACTTCAACCAATCAGTGTCACGTTCTGTAAAGTTGTCAATTTGTACTTCTATGTCTGGTTGTTGTTTACGTCTCCGTCCGTCTGTGAACTGTGCAGCAGCTTGTTAGGCTCGGTTGCTATGGTGACGCGTCTTGTCTCAGTATATCCACGGAAGTAATACTAACTTATGATCTAGTCAAACACTAGTGATCCAGTGAAGTAATACTAACTTATGATCTAGTCAAACACTAGTGATCCAGTGAAGTAATACTAACTTATGATCTAGTCAAACACTAGTGATCCAGTGAAGTAATACTAACTTATGATCTAGTCAAACACTAGTGATCCAGTGAAGTAATACTAACTTATGATCTAGTCAAACACTAGTGATCCAGTGAAGTAATACTAACTTATGATCTAGTCAAACACTAGTGATCCAGTGAAGTAATACTAATTTATGATCTAGTCAAACACTAGTGATCCAGTGAAGTAATACTAACTTATGATCTAGTCAAACACTAGTGATCCAGTGAAGTAATACTAACTTATGATCTGGTCAAACACTAGTGATCCAGTGAAGTAATACTAACTTATGATCTAGTCAAACACTAGTGATCCAGTGAAGTAATACTAACTTATGATCTAGTCAAACACTAGTGATCCAGTGAAGTAATACTAACTTATGATCTAGTCAAACACTAGTGATCCAGTGAAGTAATACTAACTTATGATCTAGTCAAACACTAGTGATCCAGTGAAGTAATACTAACTTATGATCTAGTCAAACACTAGTGATCCAGTGAAGTAATACTAACTTATGATCTAGTCAAACACTAGTGATCCAGTGAAGTAATACTAACTTATGATCTAGTCAAACACTAGTGATCCAGTGAAGTAATACTAACTTATGATCTAGTCAAACACTAGTGATCCAGTAAGTAATACTAAACTTCGATCTCTGTGTCATATAACCTACCTTTGTTAAAGCAACACTAGTGATCCAGTAAAGTAAACTTTTCATCTAGTGACCTCAGTTGTTGTTCTAGTCAAAGAAGGATCAAGTGAACTTCCAAACAAACCGTAGTGAAGTTATAACTTATCCTAGTGATCCAGTCTTCACCTAGTCAAATGCTAATGATCCAGAGAAGTACTAATAGATTGTTAGCGATCCATTTATAAAGTGTTATGTGTGCGTCTTCACCGTATGCTAACCTTTGAAAGCTAAGTTGTTAGCGTCATTTATAAAGTGTTATGTGTGCGTCTTCACCGTATGCTAACGAGCTAAGAGTTGTTAGCCTCATTTATAAAGTGTTATGTGTGCGTCTTCACCGTATGCTAACGAGCTAAGTTGTTAGCGTCATTTATAAAGTGTTATGTGTGCGTCTTCACCGTATGCTAACGAGCTAAGTTGTTAGCGTCATTTATAAAGTGTTATGTGTGCGTGTACAAGGAGGAGGATTTATTATTGATTTGGTGATATCACGACGCGCCGGCAGCTCCTCTCTGATGTCGCTCAGTGTGGCGGGAAACCGATGCAAGTCCCGCGAGACTGAGCGTTATAAGAGATATTTTTCTACCATCATGTCGACACTGAAGAGCAGAAATAAACGACGTTCTCTAAACCCCCGGACATCACTACAGCACTCGCTCCTGCACGCAGCTACATTTTTAGGTGAAAGGAAAAATATCGTATCAATATTGATAATGCAATTCAAGACATCGATATTGAATATCGATATATTTCCAATATTGTGCAGCCCTAGATTGTGAGTGACTCACCTTGTCGCCAGCATTGGGGTTCTTGTCAGGATGATACTCTTTGGCCAGTTTTCTGTAGGACTGCGAAGAAACAGATGAGATGATCAGAGTCGAGCACAGATCTCACTCAGAACAACTAATGTCTTAAACGCTGGTAAACGTTTCCTTCTTCTGCCCACATTATTATTCCTTTGACATAAAGAACCTTCTAAGCAGAAGATCTGAGACCAACAGGGACCTTCAGTCCTCGCGAGGTGTTTTCACAGTCCAATGTGAAGGGGCCAGGATCATCTCCTCTATATCTGAGACCATGGTGCTCAGTCAAAAGGGTTCAACATCCAGTTTGACTGAGAGATGGATCCACAGGCGGAGAAAGTTGACGTCTCTTGAGAACCATTGAGAACGACAGATGGATCGATCTCACTCACACGTTCTCCGTATTGTAGTGGAGAAAGAGCTGAGCCAAAAGACATGGACCAGTCCTTCCGTCTTACTTCTGTCATCCATTATCGGCAACTTTGTGACCCGAACAACAAAATCATTGAACTCATTAACACGATCGATTGATTTTCCGTCTGGACTCCCCAGTAGAGACGAGGAGCTCAGTCGTCCAGGAGAGACTCGAGGTAGAACGACTGCTGCTCCACAGGAGTCATGATCATCTCTCAGGTTCAGGACGAGACGTCACCTCAACCGTCTTATCTTAGAGAAGGTTCTCCTCAGAGTCTCACCTGGACGACCAAGCTGGAGGAGAAGAGACTCTAAAGAGATCTTTTGAGGCTTCACTCGAGAACAAGACTCTGACTCTCACCCCTGTCAGTCGAAACGACCTCTGACCTCAAGTTATCTTTCGATGATGGTCGCCAGTTACAGTCAGAATAAACACAGATTATGGTCACGTGAGTAAAGAGTAATAAACCTGTTGTTACTCAAACACGTCTGTAAACCAGATCATTAGCATCTCGTGCTAGCGCTAGCTTCATTGCTTCATTGCTACATTACACAACTTTCATCAAATACTGGTGTCGAGAACCACGAGCTTGTTCGTCAAATGAGCAGAACCAGAACCGTTTGGATCAACAATCTTAATACATGTCCGAGTCGAGTCTGAAGAAGGAAAGATGATCGTTTTAAGATCGCACCTTGTTAGCTCATGCTAACTGCTCTGATAATACAAGAATATAGACAGATGGAGAAAATACAGACAAACGAATGGACTCAACTGTATACGATGTATTTGTGTGGAATAATATGTTTTATATGTTCATTTAAATGCATATAAAACACACATTTGATTGATGTTCACGTGACTAGCTTCAGAGACAGAACTACATCCTTGTCATGTGGTTATTATGTTGTAACTATTAAGAAAGAAACATGGTATTAATGAGGACACAGTTATTATACAATCATTATAGTTTAATAACACATTATTATAATGTAACGTTAGTTTTGTGCGAACATAAAAGTTACGTTTATATAAGGAGGTCAATCGAGTCGATGGAGAGAGTTAAGCTAGTTTGTACAATAACTAACATATATACGAGGCTGAGACAGATGTGACGCGGATCAATGATTTAATATCGATCATAATATCGATGATGTTTTCAGGAGCATCGTCACCTGAACAACACCCATGCTAACATGCTAACAGCTAGCATGCTAACCGCTAGCTCCGCATAGCAACGCCGCTCAAACTCCAAACAAACGCGGGCAGAAGCTTCACCTTCTTCAGCTCGCCCTCCGTGGCGGTCGGCGACACGCCGAGGATGTCGTAGAGTTTGGTGTCGGCAACGTTCGACATGTTGCTGCTGCTGCGGATGCTTCAGCCGGGAGGTGATGGACAAAGAGACCGAGCCTCGTGTCTCTATTTCCGGGGAAGGTCGTCGCCGAGTGTCCGCTGCTGCCGCCCAGCTGCCGGTGTGCGCCGGTGTGAACATGGAGCGCGCCCTCGCAAGAAAGCCTTTATTGACAATAAAGATTCTGGAGATTCATCATAAAATAGTCTCACTTTAATGTGTTTTTTCTTTTGTTACAGCGAAGAAAACCCGTGGAATCAAAGTTGATCGATGAACAACAACAAGTTCGAGGCGAAAACAAATATCACAAACTATAAAACAGTAAAAGAAACAAAAATACTGAATTAAATGTGGCTCAGAAACAACAATATCATTCTCAGCTCCTTAAATCAGAAACTCTTATTGCAAGTATTGCAAACACAAAAGATGTTGTTTTTTTTATTGGTTCCGGTACAAAATTAAAGAATCAACATAAAACACAAAATTAAAAAAGGAAAAATCTCATCAACAGTGAATTACTTTCGGTATAAAAGTCTGTAAGTTTCATTGTAAATGATTATGAATTAAATAAATCAATGACTCACTTTCGTCTTGGTACAATTACTAGAAAATCACTTGACACAGTCAATCACAGTGAGTCGAGGAACAGGAAGTGACAATGAGTCGAGGAACAGGAAGTCGAGGAACAGGAAGTGACGGTGAGTCGAGGAACAGGAAGTGACAGTGAGTCAAGGAACAGGAAGTGACAGTGAGTCGAGGAACAGGAAGTGACAGTGAGTCGAGGAACAGGAAGTGACGGTGAGTCGAGGAACAGGAAGTGACGGTGAGTCGAGGAACAGGAAGTGACAGTGAGTCAAGGAACAGGAAGTGACGGTGAGTCGAGGAACAGGAAGTGACAGTGAGTCGAGGAACAGGAAGTGACGGTGAGTCGAGGAACAGGAAGTGACAGTGAGTCAAGGAACAGGAAGTGACAGTGAGTCGAGGAACAGGAAGTGACAGTGAGTCAAGGAACAGGAAGTGACAGTGAGTCGAGGAACAGGAAGTGACAGTGAGTCGAGGAACAGGAAGTGACAGTGAGTCGATGGAACAGGAAGTGACAATGAGTCGAGGAACAGGAAGTGACATTGAGTCAAGGAACAGGAAGTGACAATGAGTCGAGGAACAGGAAGTGACAGTGAGTCGAGGAACAGGAAGTGACAGTGAGTCGAGGAACAGGAAGTGACAGTGAGTCGAGGAACAGGAAGTGACAGTGAGTCGATGGAACAGGAAGTGACAGTGAGTCGAGGAACAGGAAGTGACAGTGAGTCGATGGAACAGGAAGTGACAGTGAGTCGTGGTTTTTTTTTTTTTTTTTTTGTTTTTTATGGTCTTTAAATTATGTCTTTAAATGTATCTTTAAATGTGTCTTTAAATACGTCTTTAAATGTATCTTTGAATGTGTCTTTAAATGTATCTTTAAATGTGTCTTTAAATGTATATTTAAATGTGTCTTTATAAAATGTATATCTTTAAATACGTCTTTAAATGTGTCTTTAAATACGTCTTTAAATGTATCTTTAAATGTGTCTTTAAATACGTCTTTAAATGTATCTTTGAATGTGTCTTTAAATGTTAAATGTCTTTTTAAATGTGTCTTTAAATGTATATTTAAATGTGTCTTTAAATGTATCTTTAAATGTGTCTTTAAATGTATCTTTAAATGTGTCTTTAAATGTATCTTTAAATGTGTCTTTAAATGTGTCTTTAAATGTGTCTTTAAATGTATCTTTAAATGTGTCTTTAAATGTATCTTTAAATGTGTCTTTAAATGTATCTTTAAATGTGTCTTTAAATGTATCTTTAAATGTGTCTTTAAATGTATATTTAAATGTGTCTTTAAATGTATCTTTAAATGTGTCTTTAAATGTATCTTTAAATGTGTCTTTAAATGTGTCTTTAAATGTATCTTTAAATGTATCTTTAAATGTGTCTTTAAATGTGTCTTTAAATGTATCTTTAAATGTGTCTTTAAATGTATCTTTAAATGTGTCTTTAAATGTATCTTTAAATGTGTCTTTAAATGTGTCTTTAAATGTGTCTTTAAATGTGTCTTTAAATGTGTCTTTAAATGTATCTTTAAATGTGTCTTTAAATGTATCTTTAAATGTGTCTTTAAATGTGTCTTTAAATGTGTCGTGTTAAATAAAGCCGAACAATATTCACTAGGATCTCTGAAGAAACCAGTGTTTAAAGATCATACATGAACATAAATACACTCGTCAACACGTATGTAGAGACGAACACATGACACTCGACTCTATACTCTCCTCTGAGTCTGGTTCTGCTCCAGGTTTCTGCCTTTCCTCGTCACTGTCAGACTGTGATTCACTCATTTGTTGATTTGTTTTTATTTTCTGCAACAAAGTGTTGAGAAAACGTTATGATTTGAACCCGATTGAAATAAAGTCACTGCAAATATCTTTGACTTCAACAAGAAAACGAAGCTACAAGTTAATAAAGTAATAAAATGAATCCAAACAAACGTATAATGATTGAAGGACATATGAATAATTAAAAAAGAAAACTATTATATATATAGTTCTATTATAAACAAAATCTCTGGTTCGTGAAAACATTCATTTTTATTAATTACTACAATACTTTATAGAGAAGCTCTTGTGGGCCATAGAACACAACTTGAAGACCTGATGTGGCCCCCAGACCTCGGGTCATCAGGTCAAGGTTCCTCGGGGTCCTGGGGTCTGAGCCCGGGGTCCGGGTCCGAGCCCGGGGTCCGGGTCGGGGTCCGAGCCCGGGCGGGTCAAAGAAGACGTCAGGCTGGTGAGGAGTCTCTTTTAATCAAACACAACAAATCAAACAAACCTCGGTCGCTCCAGTGAAACAACTTGTGCTTTCGTTTCCTCCGAAGGAACGTTTGTGAGTTTCATCGACGACTGTCACCGCGAGTCGTTCCTCCTGCTCGACTAAAATAAGTCTCTTGTGTTCCCGAGGAGCGAGGAACGCTCGCGGCCGCGCTACAAAAACTAGATCTTTATTAACATGGGTGGCGGCCGGGGGAGGTCAGAGGTCAGAGGTCAAACCAGCGGTTCTGAGGCTGCGTCCACGCCGGCGAGGAGGTCGGGGGTCACGGAAGAAGACGGTTTGTGGTTCCACCAGAATCCTACGTCGGGTTCTAGCGTCGGTTCTAAAGACCTGAGACGTCGTCCGACTGCCGGCCACCGATTGGTCGAGAGAGTGACGGCGCCGAAGAGTCATTTATGGACCCGCCCCCCAGAGGTCACGACCTTAGAGCTCCGTGTTTAGAACGTCCTTCAGACTTGTGTGACTCTGTGTTTCCTTTTCTTGGTGTTCTTTATATTTGCACTTTGTTCTTTTATTTGCACTTTGTTCTTGTAATTAAGAAACTATGATCTAAAGTCTGATCTAACTCTGGACGTCCTCAGTCGTTCTTCAACGTGTTGGTCAGAGTGAGGACGGTTCTACTGGGTTCTACTGGGTTCTACTGGGTTCTACTCGTCTCTGGAGCATCTTCTCCACACGAGGAACAAAGAGAACGAAGCGACAACAGTATCTTCAAATTCATGACTCGTCAAAGGTCGTTCATTCCATTGACCAGGTCGAGAAGACGACGTCCTGGACCTCCAGCCTGGACCAGAACATGTTCAGCAGGAGCATCTGTGCTCCAGACCAGGTTCTCTCTCTCGGGTCATGATGTAACTTCAGGTGAAAATCTACTTTTATTTTGATCGCTGACCCTTTATGATCTGATTCATCAGAAGAGTTTGTTTGTGACGCGTCTGTGTCGACAGCACCAGGTGTGTGTGTGAGTGTGTGTGTGTGAGTGAGTGTGTGTGTGTGTGTGTGTGTATGTAAGTGTGTGTGTGTGTGTGTGTGTGTGTGTGTGTGTGTGTGTGAGAGAGTGTGTGTGTGTGTGTGTGTGTGTGTGAGTGTTTGTGTGTGTGTGTGTGTGTTTGAGAGTGAGTGTGTGTGTGTAAGTGTGTGCGTGTGAGAGTATGTGTGTGATTGTGTGTGAGTTTGTGTGTGTGTGTTTGAGAGTGAGTATGTGTGTGTAAGTGTGTGCGTGTGTGTGATTGTGTGTGTGAGTGTATGTGAGTGTGTGTGTGAGTGTGTTTGTGTGTGTGTGTTTGAGAGTGAGTGTGTGTGAGTTTGTGTGTGTGTGTGTTTGAGAGTGAGTGAGTGTGTGTGAGTTTGTGTGTGTGTGTGTGTGTTTGAGAGTGAGTGAGTGTGTGTGAGTTTGTGTGTGTGTGTGTGTGTTTGAGAGTGTGTGTGTTTGAGAGTGAGTGTGTGTGTGTGTGTGTTTGAGAGTGAGTGTGTGTGAGTTTGTGTGTGTGTGTGTTTGAGAGTGAGTGAGTGTGTGTGTGTGTGTTTGTGTGTGTGTGTGTTTGAGAGTGAGTGAGTGTGTGTGTGTGTGTTTGAGAGTGAGTGAGTGTGTGTGTGTGTGTTTGAGAGTGAGTGTGTGTGAGTTTGTGTGTGTGTGTTTGAGAGTGAGTGTGTGTGTGTGTGTGTGTGTGTGTGAGTGAGTGTGTGTGTGTGTGTGTGTGTGTGTGTTTGAGAGTGAGTGTGTGTGTGTGTGTGTGTGTTTGAGAGTGAGTGTGTGTGTGTGTGTGTGTGTGTGTTTGAGAGTGAGTATGTGCGTGTGTGTGTGTTTGAGAGTGAGTGTGTGTGTGTGTGTGTGTGTGTGTGTGTGTATGTAAGTGTGTGTGTGTGTGAGTGACTAGATTCACATGAAGAAAACGATCTCAAAAGTTAAAAAAGATCTAAAAACTTCTCAAGATCTTTTAAAGCCAAAATTCCTCTTGAGATCTTTTCATGTTTGTCCTCTGAGAGCTTCCGTAGATGCTTCACTAACTTAACTTAACTCGTTCTTATCTTCTAACGACCTTCTTAAACTCCTAGAGATCTTTGTTATCTCCTGAAAATCCTTATTTTTTAATTCATTGGGATCTTTTTTGTTCTTTATTCTGATCATTAAACATCTTTTATCTTCTCCAGATCTTCCAGGTTCTTCCTCGTCTGTAACTTCAGGATCTTCTCCAGGAAACATCTTCGTTCTCGACACTCGTGACGCCGTGACGCCTCGGTTCTTTCGATGGAACCCAGAGGGTTTTGTCGTGACATGCTTGTGTGTTTGTGTGTTTGTGTGTTTGTGTTTGTGTTCTTGTGTGTTTGTGTTCTTGTGTGTTTGTGTTCTTGTGTGTTTGTGTTCTTGTGTGTTTGTGTGTTTGTGTTCTTGTGTGTTTGTGTTCTTGTGTGTTTGTGTTCTTGTGTGTTTGTGTTCTTGTGTGTTTGTGTGTTTGTGTTTGTTTGCGTTCTTGTGTTCTTGTGTGTTTGTTTGCGTTCTTGTGTGTTTGTGTTTGTTTGCGTTCTTGTGTGTTTGTGTTTGTGTGTTTGTGTGTTTGTGTGTGAGCGACCGAGGGTTTAACGAAGCGTCTGATAGTTTCATGTTCGTGACAGAACCAGAGGTTCTGTTCAGACCCGACAGGCCCGGGAAGATAAAGTCTGGGCTGAAGGTGCAGGTTTGAGAAGAAAGACTCGAAGAACGTCTTCAGTGGACGCAGCCTCAGTCCACTCTTGTGCTTCACCGGGTCACGGCCGGGTCACGACCGGGTCACAGCCGGGTCAACACCGGGTCAGTCGGTCCAGTCTCTGCTGACCCGGAGCAACCTTTCTCGTGGAGTCGGTTCATCGACGACATCAAGAGTCAGATGTTCTCTGCGAGTCATGATCAGCAACGACGTCGACGTTGTCTTCGCGACTCGATCCTCGTCACGACGACGAACTTCCCTCGAGCGACTGGAGGATCATCGACGCACAACTGGCGTGAAGAATCAAACAAACATCTAAACGATGGTAAAAGAAGTTCAAATTAAACTTCAGGATCAGATGTTTGCAGCAGGAGGTTCTTGTCGGTGCGTCTGTTGCACAAAACTACGGTGGCCCAGAGGAACAAAACAAACGTAAGTAAGAGGAACAAAACAAATGAACAAACTTCCTCAAATTGTACATTTGTTACAAGAGATTTTAGATGTGTTTCATAGTTTGTAAATGTGTTTCATAGTTTGTAAATGTGTTTCATAGTTTGTAAATGTGTTTCATAGTTTGAAAATGTGTTTCATAGTTTGTAAATGTGTTTCATAGTTTGTAAATGTGTTTCATAGTTTGTAAATGTGTTTCATAGTTTGTAAATGTGTTTCATAGTTTGTAAATGTGTTTCATAGTTTGTAAATGTGTTTCATAGTTTGTAAATGTGTTTCATAGTTTGTAAATGTGTTTCATAGTTTGTAAATGTGTTTCATAGTTTGTAAATGTGTTTCATAGTTTGTAAATGTCATAGTTTGTAAATGTGTTTCATAGTTTGTAAATGTGTTTCATAGTTTGTAAATGTATTTCATAGTTTGTAAATGTATTTCATAGTTTGTAAATGTGTTTCATAGTTTGTAAATGTGTTTCATAGTTTGTAAATGTTTTCATAGTAGGTTTCTAGTTTGTAAAAGTTTGTAAACGTGTTTCATAGTTTGTAAATGTGTTTCATAGTTTGTAAATGTGTTTCATAGTTTGTAAATGTGTTTCATAGTTTGTAAATGTGTTTCATAGTTTGTAAATGTGTTTCATAGTTTGTAAATGTGTTTCATAGTTTGTAAATGTGTTTCATAGTTTGTAAATGTGTTTCATAGTTTGTAAATGTGTTTCATAGTTTGTAAATGTGTTTCATAGTTTGTAAATGTGTTTCATAGTTTGTAAATGTATTTCATAGTTTGTAAATGTGTTTCATAGTTTGTAAATGTGTTTCATAGTTTGTAAATGTATTTCATAGTTTGTAAATGTATTTCATAGTTTGTAAATGTGTTTCATAGTTTGTAAATGTGTTTCATAGTTTGTAAATGTGTTTCATAGTTTGTAAATGTGTTTCATAGTTTGTAAATTTTGTTATGTTTCATAGTTTGTAAATGTGTTTCATAGTTTGTAAATGTGTTTCATAGTTTGTAAATGTGTTTCATAGTTTGTAAATGTGTTTCATAGTTTGTAATTTTTCTGTTGTAAATGTGTTTCATAGTTTCTAAATGTGTTTCATAGTTTGTAAATGTGTTTCATAGTTTGTAAATGTGTTTCATAGTTTGTAAATGTATTTCATAGTTTGTAAATGTGTTTCGTAGTTTGTAAATGTGTTTCATAGTTTGTAAATGTGTTTCATAGTTTGTAAATGTGTTTCATAGTTTGTAAATGTGTTTCATAGTTTGTAAATGTGTTTCATAGTTTGTAAATGTGTTTCATAGTTTTTGTGTTTATAGTTTGTAAATGTGTTTCATAGTTTGTAAATGTGTTTCATAGTTTGTAAATGTGTTTCATAGTTTGTAAATGTGTTTCATAGTTTCTAAATGTGTTTCATAGTTTCTAAATGTGTTTCATAGTTTGTAAATGTGTTTCATAGTTTGTAAATGTGTTTCATAGTTTGTAAATGTGTTTCATAGTTTGTAAATGTGTTTTATAGTTTGTAAATGTATTTCATAGTTTGTAAATGTGTTTCATAGTTTGTAAATGTGTTTCATAGTTTGTAAATGTGTTTCATAGTTTCTAAATGTGTTTCATAGTTTGTAAATGTGTTTCATAGTTTGTAAATGTATTTCATAGTTTGTAAATGTGTTTCATAGTTTGTAAATGTATTTCATAGTTTGTAAATGTGTTTCATAGTTTGTAAATGTATTTCATAGTTTGTAAATGTGTTTCATAGTTTGTAAATGTATTTGATAGTTTGTAAATGTATTTCATAGTTTGTAAATGTATTTCATAGTTTGTAAATGTATTTCATAGTTTGTAAATTTGTCTCAGAGTTTGAAAATTGGATTCAGAAAATTATACATTTGTTTTAAATTTAACATTTTTCAAAGTTTGTAAATTTGTTTCGGGAAATTGTGTTTTTTATAGTTTGTAAATTTAATTCAGAATTTAATCTTCAGGAAATTACAAATGTGTTTAATTAGTTTTGTCTCAGAGTTTGTAAATTAGATTCAGAAAATTATAATACATTTCTTTTCTGCAATATTTTTCATATTTGTTTCAGGAAATTGTAAATTTGTTTTATTAGTTTGCAAATTTGGTTCAGAGTTTGTAAATTGGATTAAAAATATATATCCTTTTATGTTTTAGAGTTTGGCAACATTTTCTGTAAACTTAATTCATAGTTTGCAATTGAAGTTGTTTTTGACAAGTTAGTTTGATTCATGTTGTTCATTTGTTTGTAATTTTCATTTTCTTTCTGATAATTCATGAAACAAACATGGACGAAGTACAAATACTTTAAATCTAAAGTAACGAGTCATTAGTTGTGGTTTCAGCGCGAGACTGAACCGTTGCTGACCATGAGTCACTCGTTCAACTCGTCCCTTCATCGTCTCTCCGGCGTGAACGTGGCCCGACTCGCTCTGCCTTGTAAAGTCATCTCGATGGAACACAGAAGCACCAGGACGTGGATATATATATATATTCTCCGGTGTCGTCTTCTCACGGAACACAAAAGAATAAGTTACTTCTATATCTGGGGTCGAAGGTCGGCGTCTCCGTCTGCGGCGTGGAGAGTCAGCATGCTGATGGAGACTGATGGAAGATGGCGGCGCTTTCTTCTAGAAGTCCATGGACATGGAGCGCTGGGGATCCACGACGACGGTGCTGTTGCGGGCGCTGGTGCCGCGCATGCTAAGGGTTCCGCAGGCTCCCGCCATGGCGCCGCCGATGCCGCCCGCGATGCCGCTGGGTCCCGGCATCCCCATCCCGCCTCCCATGGAGACTCCTCCCATGATCCCCACCGCGCCCCCCAGGGTTCCTCCCGCCATCCCAGAGGGTCCTCCTCCCATCATGACGCCGCCGGTGGCGCCGCCGCGCCCGTAGATCTCGCAGGGGATCTCCTCGCTGACGCGGTCCTCGATGACCTGTTGGTCGCAGTCGTGAGTCTGAGCGTGTTGTTTGTAGCCGTAGCAGCTCTTCTTGTAGCTGCCACTGGAGTTGAAGGTCTTCATGGGCGGCGGCTTGGAGAAGTCGTTGTGGTAGGAGAGCTCCATGGAGCTGAGCGTGGTGCGGCTGTGCTTCATGCTGCCGCCGCCGCCACCACCTCCGCCACCGCCAGCTGGGCGCGCCCACCGAGCCTTGCGAGCCGCAGTGGTGCTCGTGCACACAGCGCGACATGGTGGACGAGCGCCGCAGCTTGTGGAAGCTGTCCAGCTCCTCGGACAGGTCGGCCATGTCGCTGGAGACCTCCTTGTCCCGCAGGGAGAAGAGCTCGTAGTGAGGCGGGTCGAAGACCTCCTGGAAGCCCGCCTTGTTGAAAACGCCCGGACGACGAGCGACCACCTGAACGAGAAGTCGTTTTCACTGACGAGTCTTTCATCGTTTTCGTAATCAGGTTTAATTTAAACCTTGTGTTGTCTCAGGGTCAAGGTGACCCACGGCCTGGGATAGCACAAACACATTTGTTTTCGGGCTTCGGGTCACATTGACCCTGAGATAACACAAGGGATACAACAAACACATTTGTTTTCACTCACTCACACACACACACACACACATATACGCACACACACTCTCTCTCTCACACACACACACACACACACACACACACACACACACACACACACACACACACACACACACACACACACACACACACACACACACACACACACACACACACACACACTCACACACACATACTCTGTCCAGTAGGGAGCGCTGTCCTGGGGAAGCCTCGCCTCTCTGGTCTTGGGGTGGTCTTGCTACAGTTTTTAGGGAGAGTTGTTCTTCCAAAGTGATTCAGACACAGGAATTCACTTCTTTTGAATCTCAGATGATCTTGGTTGGTTCTACAAGACCTTTCTATTGTGTGTCAATCTACCGCCCGCCTGGTCCTTCAGTGTTCTTGAAAGACTTCAGTGACTTCTTATCTTCCATTATTCAAATGGAATCTGTTCTTATTCTTGGAGACTTTAATCTTCATGTTGATGACGTCACATCTTGTTCTGCTAAAGAACTTTTAACTTTAACAGAAGCCTTTAATTTTGAGCAACATGTTTCTGAACCCACTCATCAAAAAGGCCACATTTTAGACTTAGTTTTTACTCTTGGCCTGAACATTTCTAATGTATCTGTACATGATGTCCATCTGAGTGATCATTCTCTTGTCTTGTTCAACCTGGACTTCATCCCTGAACCTAAGCCTTTGAAAGTTAGGTCTCAGAGGCGTGTCATCTCAGTCGATACTGCAGACAGTTTTTCCGCTATGTTTGACCGTCTTTCCTTTGATGACTGCCAGACGTGGACAGTTCGATTCACTGTTTCACTGATCATTGTGTTGAAATACTGGTTCAAACCTGTTCAATCAAGCTTGTAAATTCAGAAAAAACGGTGCTCTTGGACAAATGAAGATCTCCTGAGTCTGAAGAGACTCTGTTGAAAGACTGAGCCCATCTGGAAGGCCACTAAACTTGAGGTGCACAGACTTCACCTCAGGGATCTGATGACTTCTTACAATGAGATGGTAGAAACTGCCAGATCTGATTACATCAGAAAACTGGTAGCAGCAAATAAGAAAAACCCCAAAGTGTGGTTTGACACGATTAACTCTCTTGTGCTCCTCAAATCACGCCTGTCTTC
>JACEEU010000690.1:471760-474260 GCA_016630915.1 Callionymus lyra
TAGAGCCGTTAGAGCCGTTAGAATCGTTAGAGTCATTAGAGTCGTGACGATGGAGAGAATCGTTAGAGTCATTAGAGTCGTTAGAGTCGTTGACGGAGGAGAGAATCGTTAGAGTCGTTGACGGAGGAGAGAATCGTTAGAGTCGTTAGAGTCGTTAGAGTCGTGACGGAGGAGAGAGTCGTTAGAGTCGTTAGAGCCGTTAGAGTCGTTAGAGTCGTTAAGAGTCGTGACGGAGGAGAGAATCGTTAGAGTCGTTAGAGCCGTTAGAGTCGTTAGAGTCGTTAGAGTCGTGACGGAGGAGAGAATCGTTAGAGTCGTTAGAGTCGTTAGAGTCGTTAGAGTCGTTAGAGTCGTGACGGAGGAGAGAGTCGTTAGAGCCGTTAGAGTCGTTAGAGTCGTTAGAGTCGTGACGGAGGA
Organism: Callionymus lyra; assembly: GCA_016630915.1. Classification (NCBI taxonomy): domain Eukaryota; kingdom Metazoa; phylum Chordata; class Actinopteri; order Syngnathiformes; family Callionymidae; genus Callionymus; species Callionymus lyra. The sequence continues at coordinate 472,178 of JACEEU010000690.1, forward strand.
GAGAATCGTTAGAGTCGTTAGAGTCGTTAGAGTCGAGAGGAGTCATTAGAGTCGTTGACGGAGAGAGTCGTTAGAGTCGTTAGAGCCGTTAGAGTCGTTAGAGTCGTTAAGAGTCGTGACGGAGGAGAGAATCGTTAGAGTCGTTAGAGCCGTTAGAGTCGTTAGAGTCGTTAGAGTCGTGACGGAGGAGAGAGTCGTTAGAGTCGTTAGAGTCGTTAGAGTCGTGACGGAGGAGAGAGTCGTTAGAGCCGTGATGGAGCGTTAGAGTCGTTAGAGTCGTGACGGAGGAGAGAGTCGTTAGAGTCGTTAGGAGTCGTAGAGTCGTTAGAGTCGTGACGGAGGAGAGAGTCGTTAGAGTCGTTAGAGTCGTTAGAGTCGTGACGGAGGAGAGAGTCGTTAGAGCCGTTAGAGTCGTTAGAGTCGTTAGAGTCGTGACGGAGGAGAGAGTCGTTAGAGTCGTTAGAGTCGTTAGAGTCGTTAGAGTCGTGACGGAGGAGAGAATCGTTAGAGTCGTTAGAGACGTTAGCGTCGTTAGAGTCGTTAGAGTCGTTAGAGTCGTTGACGGAGGAGAGAATCGTTAGAGTCGTTATAGTCGTTAGAGTCGTTAGAGTCGTTGACGGAGGAGAGAATCGTTAGAGTCGTTAGAGTCGTTAGAGTCGTTAGAGTCGTTAGAGTCGTTAGAGTCGTGACGATGGAGAGAATCGTTAGAGTCGTTAGAGTCGTTAGAGTCGTTGACGGAGGAGAGAATCGTTAGAGTCGTTGATGGAGGAGAGAATCGTTAGAGTCGTTAGAGTCGTTAGAGTCGTTGATGGAGGAGAGAATCGTTAGAGTCGTTAGAGTCGTTAGAGTCGTGACGGAGGAGAGAATCGTTAGAGTCGTTAGAGTCGTTAGAGTCGTTGATGGAGGAGAGAATCATTAGAGTCGTGACGGAGAGACTCGTTAGAGTCGTGACGGAGAGAGACTGTTAGAGTCGTGGAGGATAGAGTCGTTAGAGTCGTGACGGAGAGACTCGTTAGAGTCGTTGATGGAGGATAGAATCATTAGAGTCGTTGATGGAGGATAGAATCATTAGAGTCGTTGATGGAGGATAGAATCATTAGAGTCGTTGATGGAGGATAGAATCGTTAGAGTCGTTGATGGAGGATAGAATCGTTAGAGTCGTTGATGGAGGATAGAATCATTAGAGTCGTTGATGGAGGATAGAATCATTAGAGTCGTTGATGGAGGAGAGAATCGTTAGAGTCGTTGATGGAGGAGTGAAGGAGTCGTTAGGAGTCGTTGACGGAGGAGAGAATCGTTAGAGTCGTTGATGGAGGATAGGAGTCGTTAGAGTCGTTGATGGAGGATAGAATCATTAGAGTCGTGACGGAGAGACTCGTTAGAGTCGTGACGGAGAGACTCGTTAGAGTCGTTAGAGTCGTTAGAGTCGTGACGGAGAGACTCGTTAGAGTCGTTGATGGAGGATAGAATCATTAGAGTCGTTGATGGAGGATAGAATCATTAGAGTCGTTGATGGAGGATAGAATCATTAGAGTCGTTGATGGAGGATAGAATCATTAGAGTCGTTGATGGAGGATAGAATCATTAGAGTCGTTGATGGAGGATAGAATCATTAGAGTCGTTGATGGAGGATAGAATCATTAGAGTCGTTGATGGAGGATAGAATCATTAGAGTCGTTGATGGAGGATAGAATCATTAGAGTCGTTGATGGAGGATAGAATCATTAGAGTCGTTGATGGAGGATAGAATCATTAGAGTCGTTGATGGAGGATAGAATCATTAGAGTCGTTGATGGAGGATAGAATCATTAGAGTCGTTGATGGAGGATAGAATCATTAGAGTCGTTGACGGAGGATAGAATCATTAGAGTCGTTGATGGAGGATAGAATCATTAGAGTCGTTGATGGAGGATAGAATCATTAGAGTCGTTGATGGAGGATAGAATCATTAGAGTCGTTGATGGAGGATAGAATCATTAGAGTCGTTGATGGAGGATAGAATCATTAGAGTCGTTGACGGAGGATAGAATCATTAGAGTCGTTGATGGAGGATAGAATCATTAGAGTCGTGACGGAGAGACTC
>JACEEU010000690.1:479260-504260 GCA_016630915.1 Callionymus lyra
AAACAATAATAAAAAAGATTTGCTCTTTTATACTATTTTTAAATTTAATTTAAATGGATAAGACATAACAATATATTTGAATTAAAAACTTTATAGTAAATCAATTAAAATTAAAATATTCATAAAATAAAATGTAATTTAATTATTTGAATAAATTAATTAAAAAATATATATATATATATAGAAAATAAAATAATTTAATGCTTAAAAAAACAAAACCTTCTTATTAACCAAATCCAAAGTTTAATATTTGAAATGTTTAATTCAACCAATAATATTCTGATAAAAAACAATCAGATCTCAGGAAAAAGTTAATTTTAGGACTTTTATTATCAGTTCTCATGAAAAAGTGTAATTTGTCAGACGGCCTCAAGGAAACATCCGTCAGATCGAACATTCTCGGTCTTCAAAATAAAAGTCTTTAGTCAAAACTTCCTACAGCAATATCAGGGCAAAAATTAAATTAACGTTTTATTCTTTTAAACTGAACCGGAAGTTTCGTCAACGAAAATCAACTTCTGTGGCACGATTTGCTCCAGAAACTTTAAAAAAGGACACAATATTAAGTTAAAACCTAGTATAATAATAATTAATTATTAATTTATTAATTAATTTGCCACGTTCAAGATATATGAGCCTAATGATATATTATTGAGAGTGCAGATAAAAATAGTAAATAGATATTCATGCACAATATCGCTTTAATATTTTGTTATTTATTACCAATGGTTTTATTGATGCTGAAGTTTTTATTTCCTGAGACACAATAAGAAAGAGTCAATAATTAAAAGAGTAAATAGATCCATTAAAGTGAAGGACAAACGAGTCTGACCTTCAGTCGAGATGACCTTCAGATAACATGACGTCATTATTCATTCAGTAGTTTTAACGTTAAGATTTCACTTGAGTTCCATCAAAAATGTTCGTTGTGACCTGAAGTACAAACACCACACGTTAAACTAGTGTGAAGCTCTTTTTTCCTACACTTTGAAAGCCACTGAATGCAACTTTACAAAAACATTTTTTAAATGTTTCTCTTATCTTTTTCCTGTCGACACGAGCTGCACATTTTAATGTTATTTTGGCGGCAACAGATGATTGGATCCTGGCGCTGCAGTTCTGGTGCTGCCCACAGGGGGAGACATCGAGCCAGGAATCCTCGTGCTCTCGCGTCTGCTTCAGTGAAACCTCCTGACTAACAGCTCCACCATTATCCCAGAACTCATCTGCCATCACTGCTAATGATGTCTTCCATTACACGTCCCACCCGGCGGACCACCTCTGATGGATGATTCCAGGAAGCTCCACGACATCACTTCCTGCTTCCTCTCAAACCCGACGCTCACCAAACAGATGTTGACGTTTTTACGTTCTCTCCGGGTACATACTGTGACCCCCCCCTGATGAAGGCAGGAGTCACCCCCCGTGACCATCATCATCATCATCATCATCATCATCATCTTCATCATCATCACCATCATCTTCATCGCCATCATCATCATCATCGCCATCTTCATCATCATCGCCATCTTCATCATCATCATCATTATCGCCATCATCATCATCATCGCCATCTTCATCATCATCATCATTATCGCCATCATCATCATCATCTTCATCATCATCTTCATCTTCATCATCATCATCACCATCTTCATCATCATCACCATCTTCATCATCATCTTCATCATCTTCATCATCATCATCACCATCTTCATCATCATCATCATCATCACCATCTTCATCATCATCTTCATCATCTTCATCTTCATCTTCATCCTCATCACCATCTTCATCATCATCTTCATCATCTTCATCATCATCATCACCATCTTCATCATCATCATCACCATCTTCATCATCATCTTCATCATCTTCATCATCATCTTCATCATCATCTTCATCATCATCACCATCTTCATCATCATCTTCATCATCTTCATCTTCATCTTCATCTTCATCATCATCATCACCATCTTCATCATCATCATCACCATCTTCATCATCATCATCATCATCTTCATCACCATCTTCATCATCATCTTCATCATCCTCCTCATCCTCCCCAGAGAATCACTCGTCACACGAGGGTCTCTCACCTTCCAGGATGTAGACACACTCCTTGTTGGGGGGGTAGGTCTCGGGGTAGTTGGGCGACGTGAAGACGCCGCCGTTGATGTTGCGAACCCACGAGCCACATTCGTTCTGGTTCTGGTTCCCGTGTTCGCTCAGAGAGTCTGAAAGACACATGATGATGAGGGGATCGATGGTCAGAACGAGGGAGGAGGAGGAAGAGGAGGAGGAGGAGGAGGAGAGGAGGAGGAGAGAGGGAGGGAGGAGGAGAGGGGGAGGAGGAGGGAGGAGGAGGGGGAGGAGGAGGAGGAGGAGGAGGAGAGAGGAGGAGGAGGAGGAGGAGGAGAGAGGGAGGAGGAGGAGAGGGGGAGGAGGAGGAGGAGGGAGGAGGAGGAGAGGTGAGGAGATGTTATGCTCGGGTTAACCAGGTAACCAGTTCTATGACCTTCACCGTGATCACTTGATCAACTCTCTGACGTTAACCACGTCACTAGTTTACTAGTTACTTAAACTCATTAACCTGACCTCTTAACTTTCCTGCTACTTGAATCACAGTAAGAGTTGTTAACCAGTTGGTAACCAGTTCAACTATTCAACTTTAAATCTTAACCTAAAACTCATATCATGTTAAATATACTCTGCATTTTTAAGTAGTATTAGTAGTGATTATGCTTCATGAAGCTTCATGAAACAATATAAAGCTTCATGAAACATTAAGAAACTTTATGGAACATTATGAAACTTCATGAAACATTATAAAGCTTCATGAAACATTATGATTCTTCATGAAACATTTTGAAACATTATGAAGCTTCATGAAACATTATAAAGCTTCATGAAACATTATGATTCTTCATGAAACATTTTGAAACATTATGAAGCTTCATGAAACAATATAAAGCTTCATGAAACATTAAGAAACTTTATGGAACATTATGAAACTTCATGAAACATTACGAAACTTCATTAAACATATAGATAGAGATCATCAACCCATTATTTTTCAACTGTTAAATATTAACTGGTTAAACGGTGCAGTGGTTCGCATGATCGACTCACAGAAGGTTACTGGTTCGCCTTCAGGTCAGTATGAGTCAACCTGTTCTAAACTATTAGTCTGAACTACTTAACTAATGTTAGTCAACAAGACTTTTATTGTAAAAATAAGAGTTTTAAATGTCTTTTATGAAACAGATCAAAGTTAGAGCAGCTTTTATTTTGAAGTTCTGACTGAGTTTCTCTTGGTTTGACTGTTTCCATCCTGACTTCATCACATGACGCCTCAGTTCTACATGAAAGTCACGTCAACATCTCTGAAGCATCTTTTCTCCTCTGATCAGGTCCAGCTGAAGCTCTGGAGATCTTGATGTTCAAGTGAGAAGACACTGACCTTTGGTCCTCTGCGTCAGAGCGAAGGCATCTTCTACCAGCAGGAGGACGATCCAGGCTGAAACCAGAGGGACAGAGTCAGAGCAGGAGGTGGACGTCTTCACTGACACAAGTGTTCTTGAGGAGCAGCTCCTCGTTCCACAGACAGAACCAGGAGAAACTCCTCCATGAGCGAGAGAATCATGTTTCACACCTTCTGCTCGTCACTCGTGAAGCCACAGCTGCGTGTTGACCGTGACGCAACAAACCCACGAGTCAGAAGCAAATGTTGCTCGAGTGAAGCAATGTCATGACTCGTGTACGACTTAGATGAACATCAGAGGAACATCGGAGGAATATCAGAGGAACATCGGAGGAACATCGGAGGAACATCGGAGGAACATCGGAGGAATATCAGAGGAATATCAGAGGAACATCGGAGGAACATCGGAGGAATGTCAGAAAAACATCAGAGGAACATCAGAGGAATATCAGAGGAACATCAGAGGAACATCACAGGAACGTCACAGGAACGTCAGAGTAATGTCAGAGGAACATCAGAGGAACATCAGAGGAACATAAGAGGAACATCAGAGGAACATCAGATGAACATCAAAGGAACATATGAGGAACATCAGAGGAACATCAGAGGAACATCAGATGAACATCAGAGGAACATCAGAGGAACATGTTTTTATTTGCTGTTTGTTTCAATCACTCATCGTAACCGAGAAACTAACTCTTGTGGTGACATCAGCGTCCACTAGAGGGCAGACTCCTTCAGAGACCTGATCCTGGGACAACACACCAGTGACGTCTTGAGGATGGTGAGCAATAAAGAACAGATCGCTGTCAACATCCTCAGCCTCAATATGACGCAGTAGGGGGCGCTAATGCACACATGTGCGGCAGCATGAATAACAAATGCGAAACTCAAACTCTGGTGTCATGTAGTGAATGTTCTTCAAGACGCAGTAACTTCTCATCATGACCATGTTTTACACTTTATTACTTTATAAAGTTGCTCTGAAATCTGGACGAACGAGAGGTTACGAGAGTCCATTATGACCTAATAATGGCTTCACTCCTCCTCCAGCTGTAATCACGCTTTGTTTATACAACGAGTTACTTGGATTTGGAGACCATTGATGACGCGCGGTGATAAACTTCCATTCTCGACCAATCACAGCAGAGTGGGTGTGGTTATGGTCAACAAGATTTAAGTGTTTTCAGTGGGCGGAGCTTAAGATCATTTTCTAATGTCAATATTTAAGGCAAGTAAGGTAAAACTTTATTGACTAAGTTTCAATGAAGAGAGAGTTTTGTACAAACACACACTGATGATACAATAGAGTCACACATCACAACAACACACACACATACTGATGATACAATAGAGTCACACATCACAACAACACACACACTGATGATACAATAGAGTTACACATCACAACAACACACACACTGATGATATAATAGAGTCACACATCACAACAACACACACACATACTGATGATACAATAGAGTCACACATCACAACAACACACACACTGATGATATAATATAGTCACACATTACAACAACACACACACACTCTGATGATACAATAGAGTCAAGTTTGAAAGCTACACAAAAATAGCACAAGTTTTAATACTACACGACAATAGAACAAGTTTGAATGCTACACGACAATAGAACACGTTTTAATGCTACACGATAATAGAACAAGTTTCAATGCTACACACATCACACAAGTTTTAATGCTACACTAAGTTTTAATGCTACACGACAATAGAACAAGTTTGATGTCAATGCCACACATCACAAGCTACACACATGCGTAGCTACACCACAATAGAACAAGTTTTAATGCTACACGACAATAGAACAAGTTTTAATAGAACAAGTTCGACAATAGAACAAGTTTGAATGCTACACGACAATAGAACAAGTTTGAATGCTACACGACAATAGAACAAGTTTTAATGCTACACGACAATAGAACAAGTTTTAATGCTACACGACAATAGAACAAGTTTGAATGCTACACGACAATAGAACAAGTTTGAATGCTACACAATAGAACAAGTTTCAACTACGACAATAGAACAAGTTTTAATGCTACACGACAATAGAACAAGTTTTAATGCTACACGACAATAGAACAAGTTTTAATGCTACACACAATAGAACAAGTTTTAATGCTACACGACAATGGCACAAGTTTTAATGCTACACGACAATAGAACAAGTTTGAATGCTACACGACATTAGCACAAGTTTTAATGCTACACGACAATGGCACAAGTTTTAATGCTACACGACAATAGAACAAGTTTTAATGCTACACGACAATAGAACAAGTTTTAATGCTACACGACAATAGAACAAGTTTTAATGCTACACGACAATAGAACAAGTTTTAATGCTCAAGACAATAGAACAATTTTTAATGCTACACGACAATAGAACAAGTTTTAATGCTACACGACAATAGAACAAGTTTTAATGCTACACGACAATAGAACAAGTTTTAATGCTACACAACAATAGAACAAGTTTTAATGCTACACAACAATAGAACAAGTTTTAATGCTACACAACAATAGAACAAGTTTTAATGCTACACAACAATAGAACAAGTTTCAATGCTACACGACAATAGATCAAGTTTTAATGCTACACGACAATAGAACAAGTTTTAATGTTACACAACACTAGAACAAGTTTCAATGCTACACAACAATAGAACAAGTTTGAATGCTACACAACAATAGAACAAGTTTTAATGCTACACAACAATAGAACAAGTTTCAATGCTACACAACAATAGAACAATTCTTAATGCTACACAACAATAGAACAAGTTTCAATGCTACACGACAAAATAGAACACGTTTTAATGCTACACGACAATAGAACACGTTTTAATGCTGCACAACAATAGAACAAGTTTTAATGCTACACAACAATAGAACAATTCTTAATGCTACACGACAATAGAACACGTTTTAATGCTACACAACAATAGAACAAGTTTGAATGCTTCACAACAATAGAACACGTTTTAATGCTACACAACAATAGAACAAGTTTGAATGCTACACAACAATAGAACACGTTTTAATGCTACACGACAATAGAATAAGTTTTAATGCTTCACGACAATAGAATAAGTTTTAATGCTACACGACAATAGAACAAGTTTTAATGCTACACGACAATAGAACAAGTTTTAATGCTACACGACAATAGAATAAGTTTTAATGCTACACGACAATAGAATAAGTTTTAATGCTACACGACAATAGAACAAGTTTGAATGCTTCACGACAATAGAACAAGTTTGAATACTACACAAGAATAGAACAAGTTTTAATGCTACACAACAATAGAAGAAGTTTCAATGCTACCCGACAATAGAACAAGTTTTAATGCTACACGACAATAGAACAAGTTTTAATGCTCAAGACAATAGAACAATTTTTAATGCTACACGACAATAGAACAAGTTTTAATGCTTCACGACAATAGAAGAAGTTTTAATGCTACACGACAATAGAAGAAGTTTTAATGCTACACGACAATAGAACAAGTTTTAATGCTCAAGACAATAGAACAATTTTTAATGCTACACGACAATAGATCAAGTTTTAATGCTACACAACAATAGAACAAGTTTTAATGCTACACGACAATAGAACAAGTTTTAATGCTACACGACAATAGAACAAGTTTTAATGCTACACAACAATAGAACAAGTTTTAATGCTACACGACAATAGAACAAGTTTTAATGCTACACGACAATAGAACAAGTTTTAATGCTACACGACAATAGAACAAGTTTTAATGCTACACAACAATAGAACAAGTTTTAATGCTACACGACAATAGAACAAGTTTCAATGCTACACGACAATAGAACAAGTTTCAATGCTACACGACAATAGAACACGGTTTAAAGCTACACGACAATAGAACAAGTTTGAATGCTACACAACAATAGAACACGTTTTAATGCTACACAACAATAGAACAAGTTTTAATGCTACACAACAATAGAACAAGTTTTAATGCTACACAACAATAGAACAAGTTTCAATGCTACACAACAATAGAACAAGTTTCAATGCTACACGACAATAGAACAAGTTTCAATGCTACACAACAATAGAACACGTTTTAATGCTACACGACAATAGAACACGTTTTAATGCTACACGACAATAGATCAAGTTTGAATGCTACACAACAATAAAACAAAACAAGTTTTAATGCTACACAACAATAGAACAAGTTTGAATGCTACACAACAATAGAACAAGTTTTAATGCTACACAACAATAGAACAAGTTTGAATTCTACATGACAATAGAACACGTTTTAATGCTACACAACAATAGAACAAGTTTTAATGTTGCACAACAATAGAACAAGTTTTAATGCTACACAACAATAGAACACTTTTTAATGCTACACAACAATAGAACAGTTGGTGCTAGCGTGAGCACTTTTTAACCACTATCTAATGTCACTAGCTTTACTATATTTTAGCACTTTAGCAAACAACCAATGAACACTGCTTTAGAGCATCAGCCAATCACGTGTCACGTGACATGAAATACACTCTCTGTACACACTGTTGACTCCACCGTAGTTCACTTCTACGTCATGACGCGAGGACCTCGAGTCGGGCTTCGCTTGTGGTTTATACCCTGGTAAGGGCCTCGCATTCATTCGTAGAACCATGGTTACGTTAGGTAACCGGGGTTTGCACAACCAAATATATATTTATACATTTGCACTAAAACACAAGAATATCCTTCAAGTATTATGTATTAATAGATTTAAAATCTGTGTTGCATATGTTTCGCCGAGCGCTGACAGACCATAGGTGGCGCTCTGACGCACCTGTTGTTCAAGGTTAGTTTTTGACACAAAAGTATAAAAAAGTAAGAAAATAAAAGAGACTGACGACTCATCACTGACACGTTAACAAACATCTCTGTTCATCTGAACTTCCGATGAAGTTATTCTTTCTCTCGCAGCTGAACTGGGGAACATGATTACGTTCACTTCCTGCGGCGCTCGTTCAAAGACAGGAAGTGAAGATGCTGCAGTTCAGGCGAGTACACGGTGTATCGACCAGAGTCTGACCATACTAGAAGTATCACTATTAAAACTACCAATATATTTCGATACATACAGTAATCACACACACACACACGCACACATGCGCGCACACACACACGCACGCACACACACACGCACACACACACGCACGCACACACGCACACACGCACACACACACGCACACACACTTGGAGTAATACTACAAAGGTTCGCTGAGGAACACTATGTAGCCTCTCTGAGTATTACAACGAATCCCCTTTGAAGTAATACTATGGATGCTCTTGGAGTAGTTCTATGGGGACTAGTGGAGTAATACTACAGTACCTCAAGGTTAAATATTCCGGATCATCTCGGGGTAATACTACAGAGCCTCCCGAAGTAACACTATATAAACTAGTAGATAAATACTACGGATCATCTTGGAGTAATGCTACAAAGATTTGCTGAGTAATACTACAGAGCCTCAAGGTTACTCAGGATCCTCTGGGAATAATACTACAGATCCTCTTGGAGTACTACTACGAAGACCATCTGAATAATACTACAGAGCCTCCCAGAGAAATACAACGGATACGAGCGGATAAATACTCTGGTAGTAATACCCCAGATCCGCTCTACCATTATTGATACTACGGATCCTCTCGGAGTTACACTATGGATCCTCTCACTGTGGAGTAATACAAAGGTGACTTGTGGAGTAATAATAAGGTGACTTGTGGAGTAATAATAAGGTGACTCTTGGAGTAATACAAAGGTGACTCGTGGAGTAATACTAAGGTGGCTTGTGGAGTAATACTAAGATGACTCATGGAGTAATACTAAGGTGACTCTTGGAGTAATACTAAGGTGACTCGTGCAGTAATACTATGGTTATTTGTGGAGTAATACTACCGAGGTGCTTCACGTGAGAGTGTTCAGTGAAACAACAAATGTTTGGTTAAACACATGAACAACTTTAAGTCAGTGACGTTGACGAAGGAGTTGCAGGTTCAACTCTGAGCCTCTAGACGTAACAAAGGTTCAGAAATGTCGGAGCAACGGTTGCGTATCACGAGGGTTTTTGTTGGATCAGAGCCGACGCCGGGTCGGTGCAACATATCCTGGATCCACGAGGCTGCAGAGCCGCGCTCACGCGTTCACAGTCGCTGAAATAAATACTCGTTTAGCAAAAGCATTTGCTTTTATCTGCGAGTGTGACGCTAATCTAGGAGCGTGCAGCCGCCCGAGGCAGCAGCGAAGCATTAAAACTAGATTAGAGGAGGAGAGTTCTGAGACACAATCGCTAAAATAGCCTTTCATTACAATGACATGGAGGGCACGGACGGACCCGACACGCTCACAGATGCTAATGGGTCCAAGTACTCGCGTCGAATTACATGACATGCGTGAGGCACATCCCATAATACGAGGCAGCCAGGAGCAGAGAGATGTGCTGATGTGACGAGTCGGCTTCATGAGAGTCAACGGACCGACGAACACACGACGCTCCTGCATTATCTCGCCACGTGAGCAGAGCGACCGCCGGCGCGTCGACGGAGCCGACCTCCCGAAGTGGAAAACCAAATTACAAAAGAAGCTTCAGGCTCTGTCGGGTCTGAACACAAACACCGCGTTAATCTGTCGCCTCCATCCAAATACTAAACAAATACTACTGTTTGTTCTTCACATCGACACCGTCTGTTACTGCAGGAGCCGTGAGATACACGGACGTTACGAGGGTAACAAGACAGTTGAGACGCCCTTGTCTGGAACGACTCCAACAAAGACACAAAATAATACTCGGCCAATAATACCAAAAACCCTAGCAGAGTAATACCAATAAACCTATCAGAGTAATACTGATAAACCTAGCAGAGTAATACCAATAAAACTATCAGAGTAATACTAATAAACCGATCAGAGTAATACTAATAAACCCAGCAGAGTAATACTAATAAACCCTTCAGAGTAATACTAATAAACCCAGCAGAGTAATTCTAATAAACCTATCAGAGTACTACTAATAAACGTACAGTAATACTAATAAACCCTGCAGAGTAATACTAATAAACCCTGCAGAGTAATACTAATAAACCCAGCAGAGTAATACTAATAAACCCAGCAGAGTAATTCTAATAAACCTATCAGAGTACTACTAATAAACGTAGCAGAGTAATACTAATAAACCCTGCAGAGTAATACTAATAAACCCAGCAGAGTAATTATAATAAACCTATCAGAGTACTACTAATAAACGTAGCAGAGTAATACTAATAAACCCTGCAGAGTAATACTAATAAACCCAGCAGAGTAATTCTAATAAACCTATCAGAGTAATACTAATAAACGTAGCAGAGTAATACTAATAAACCCTGCAGAGTAATGCTAAAAAAAAACAGCAGAGTAATGCTAAAAAACCCAGCAGAGTAATACTAATAAACCTAGCAGAGTAATACTAATAAACCTGGCAGAGTAATACTAATAAAACTAGCAGAGTAATACTAATAAACCTAGCAGAGTAATACTAATAAACCTAGGAGTAATACTACAAAACCTCGTAAACCTTGCAATACTCAGGAGCCTCACAGAGTATAATACTACGGAGATGTAAGAATACTGAGGAGAGTCTGTCCGGGTTAACTCAACTTTATGTTATATTCTTTTCAGTGATCTGCAACATTTTGGAAAGTAGCGCCAAATTAAAACTCACTCAAGAGTTGCGTATTAAAAAAAAGCAAAATACGAAAAATAAAAAGTTACTCTGATATGTACATTTATTTCAATTAAAGTCAATCGAATGAAAGAATCCACTGAAAAGACAGATGTTGATCTGTCAATCACAGGTCACATGATCACATGTCACATGATGCGTCAACAGACACTTGGAAACAACATCTAGTTAAGAACGAGTTTAAAGACGAGGAAGAGAAAGATCGACGTCTTCTTCACAGGTGAGAGAATGTTGTGTATCTGTTGTGTGTTTGTCAACTTGATCTTCTCATGATGTTTAACAACACAAACATGCTAGTGATGCTAAGCTAACAATGATTGACTCAATTGTATATTTGTTTCAGGAATTTGTAAATTAATTTTTCACTTCAGGGCCACCGTACATTGTCTCATATGGTAGAATTTAAAGACATTTGTGGTTGTTGTGTCTGGAAATCACAGTAGCTAAGTTAGTGTGTTGTGTAGCGTGATAGTGTAGTAACTGTCGAGTACTTGACTCTGGTGTTGTGATAGTGTAGTAACAAGTATATATGTGTAGTATTTTGGAGTACTTGACTCTGGTGTTGTGATAGTGTAGTAACAAGTATATATGTGTAGTATTTTGGAGTACTTGACTTTGGTGTTGTGATAGTGTAGTAACAAGTATATATGTGTAGTATGTTGGAGTACTTGACTCTGGTGTTGTGATAGTGTAGTAACAAGTATATATGTGTAGTATTTTGGAGTACTTGACTTTGGTGTTGTGATAGTGTAGTAACAAGTATATATGTGTAGTATTTTGGAGTACTTGACTTTGGTGTTGTGATAGTGTAGTAACAAGTATATATGTGTAGTATTTTGGAGTACTTGACTTTGGTGTTGTGATAGTGTAGTAACAAGTATATATGTGTAGTATTTTGGAGTACTTGACTTTGGTGTTGTGATAGTGTAGTAACAAGTATATATGTGTAGTATTTTGGAGTACTTGACTCTGGTATTGTGATAGTGTAGTAACAAGTATATATGTGTAGTATTTTGGAGTACTTGACTCTGGTATTGTGATAGTGTAGTAACAAGTATATATGTGTAGTATTGTCCAGTACTTGACTCTGGTGTTGTGATAGTGTAGTAACAAGTATATATGTGTAGTATTTTTTGAGTACTTGACTCTGGTATTGTGATAGTGTAGTAACAAGTATATATGTGTAGTATTGTCCAGTACTTGACTCTGGTGTTGTGATAGTGTAGTAACAAGTATATATGTGTAGTATTTTTGAGTACTTGACTCTGGTATTGTGATAGTGTAGTAACAAGGATATATGTGTAGTATTTACTAAACTACTAAACTAAAATATGTCGAAACATCAGCTTTAAAAGCTGCTGGACTCACTGTATCCTCTCGTCCTCAGTCATTGTTCTTATGTAACGACCTTCTAGAGGACGGAAATAAACACGGATATATGTGTAGTATTGTCGAGTACTTGACTGTGGTGTTGTGATAGTGTAGTAACAAGGATATATGTGTAATAAACATGTCAAAATAACACGAGATGTTAATGTCACGAGATATAAAAACCTCAAGTTTAAACAAACATGACAGTTAAACTGCTGGTGTGTGCGCTCAGTGTGCGAGAGTGTGTTTGTGTGCACTCGGGAGGCTCGACTGTGATTGTGTTGCCGTGATCGTATTAACCCCATCACACCAGATAAACGTCCATTTGTGTCACGACACACGAGTCACAACCATCTCTCAAAGCATGCGAGGCAGCGAAAGGTTGTTTGTCGTGTGTGTGTCAGCAACACAATCGAGGCTGTGTGAGTCTGTCACAGTGAGGTCGGTGTGCGCCGAGGGTCTCTTCAACGACGTGTGCGACAGATGATTATTCAGTGTGTGATCGCACACAGTTGTGGTTCCATGAGAGCAGGTTGTTGTTGTGTCAATTCACAGTTTGCTTTTGTGTTGACGTGTCGTCACACACGAGACTGAAGGGTTGTGTTACTTACACACAGGTGTTTACAGAGATAAACATCATTTCCTGTCGTCTCTCAAGGTCATTTTAAAAGTAGGTCAATCTGACGGGGTCTGAAGTCAGTGGAGATTCAAAATGGCCGATTAAGACTGTTTTTAACTTCATCTGAAAATTAAAACAAAGAAAAGATTTTAAAATAATTATACGATCGATCATGATTTCATGAAGGATTGAGTTAAAACCCATCCATCCATCCATCCATCCATCCATCCATCCATCCATCCATCCATCCATCCGTTTTTCCTTCCATCCATCCATCCATCCATCCATCCGTTTATCCTTCCATCCATCCATCCATCCGTTTATCCTTCTATCCATCCATCCATCCTTCTATCCATCCATCCATCCATCCATCCGTTCAACCTTCTATCCATCCATCCATTTATCCTTCTATCCATCCATCTATTTGTCCTTATATCCATCAAACCATTCATTCATCCATCCATCTAACTTTCCATCATCGATCTTTTTTTATCCATCCATCTTTCCATCCATCTATTTATCCTTCTCATCCATCCATCCATCCATCAATCCATCTATTTATCCTTCCATTCATCCAAACATTCATCCATCCATCCATCCATCTATTTATCCTTTCATCCATCCAACCATTCAGTCATCCATCCATCTAACTTTCCATCATCCATATTTTTATCCATCCATCCTTCCATCCATCTATTTATCCTTATATCCATCCATCCTTCCATCCATCTATTTATCCTTCTATCCATCCATCCAAATTTTTATCCTTCTATCCATCCATCGATCCATCCATCTCTTTATCCTTCTTTCATCCATCCATCTATTTATCCTTCTATCATCCATCCATCTATTTATCCTTCTATCCATCCATCCATCTTTCTATCCTTCTATCCATCCATCTATCCATCCCTCCATCCATCCCTCCCCCATCCATCCCTCCATCCATCCCTCCATCCATCCATCCATCCATCCATCCCCATATCATATATTAATATATATATATATAGATATCTACAGTATATATATATATATATATATATATATATATATATATATATTATACAATAAAAAATGATACATTTTCGCACACTTTTTCGATGCATATACACAAAACTTTGGGTCTCGAACTCAGAACCTGCAGCTGCTGAAGCTGCAACTGTTGTTTTTCAAATATATATAAATATAAACAAACCTCGTAACGACTTACGTTCAAGAACCTCCTGACGGTTAAAAACTGCGAAGTATTAACAATGTATTTATTTACTTCTGGAGTTTTACCATCGACGACCAGCAGGTGTCATCGTGTCCACAGATCCATGTTGTGAAGAGCCAATCAGCAGCCAGGACACTGAGCAGGTGATCTGTGTGGACCAATCAAGGCTCGTCGTCCTGTAGCCTCTGAAATACTTCAGGATCTAGTCGATCGAAGCTCGAAACTTTCAATTGTTTTTTACAAGAAAATCCTTCTGAAAACTTGTTAAGAGGTTTTTGTGACACAAATAATTTGTTAAGAAGATATTTTTCTACGTCAGTTTGTCTCTGATATGAACCGTTCGTCGGTGGTGAAGAAAAAAACATACGTTTTTCTGGATTTTGTTAAAATATTGATAAAATCATTTCCTCTGAACTGTAAAAAAAATTCATTATAAATACATCGAAATATTAGTTATTTCGTCTTTCAAATCACATTTAAAGTGTTTTCAAGTTGTTTTAGGGATTTTATTTCAATAAAGTGTTTGTAAAATCAGATTAACAGTCGTTACGTCCTGCACAGCTAAAGGAAGTATGGTGACTGAGGACGAGAGGATACAGTGAGTCCATGTTTGGACATATTTTGTTTGAAAACAAAAGAAAGTAGTAACAACTTTATCATGTGGTCTGTAAATACTACAACGCCAGAGTCAAGTACTGGACAATACTAGACATGCATACTTGTTACTACACTATCATAACACCAGAGTCGAGTACTGGACAATACTACACATATATACTTGTTACTACACTATCACAACACCAGAGTCAAGTACTGGACAATACTACACATATATACTTGTTACTACACTATCACAACACCACAGTCAAGTACTCGACAATACTACACATATATCCTTGTTACTACACTATCATAACACCAGAGTCAAGTACTGGACAATACTACACATATATCCTTGTTACTACACTAACACAACACCACAGTCAAGTATTCGACAATACTACACATATATCCTTGTTACTACACTATCACAACACCACAGTCAAGTACTCGACAATACTAGACATATATACTTGTTACTACACTATTACAACACCAGAGTCAAGTACTGGACAATATTACACATATATCCTTGTTACTACACTATCACAACACCACAGTCAAGTACTCGACAATACTAGACATATATACTTGTTACTACACTATAACAACAACAGAGTCAAGTACTGCACAATACTACACATGCATACTTGTTACTACACTATCACAACACCACAGTCAAGTACTCGACAATACTACACATATATCCTTGTTACTACACTATCATAACACCAGAGTCAAGTACTGGACAATACTACACATATATCCTTGTTACTACACTATCATAACACCAGAGTCAAGTACTGGACAATACTACACATATATCCTTGTTACTACACTATCACAACACCAGAGTCAAGTACTGGACAATACTACACATATATCCTTGTTACTACACTATCATAACACCAGAGTCAAGTACTGGACAATACTACACATATATACTTGTTACTACACTAGCACAACACCAGAGTCAAGTACTGGACAATACTACACATATATCCTTGTTACTACACTATCACAACACCAGAGTCAAGTACTCGACAATACTAGACATATATACTTGTTACTACACTATCACAACACCAGAGTCAAGTACTGGACAATACTACACATATATACTTGTTACTACACTATCACAACACCAGAGTCAAGTACTCGACAATACTAGACATATATACTTGTTACTACACTATCACAACACCAGAGTCAAGTACTGGACAATACTACACATATATACTTGTTACTACACTATCACAACACCACAGTCAAGTACTCGACAATACTAGACATATATACTTGTTACTACACTATCACAACACCGGAGTCAAGTACTGGACAATACTACACATATATACTTGTTACTACACTATCACAACACCAGAGTCAAGTACTCGACAAAACTACACATATATCCTTGTTACTACACTATCATAACACCAGAGTCAAGTACTGGACAATACTAGACATATATCTTTGTTACTACACTATCACAACACCAGAGTCAAGTACTGGACAATACTACACATATATACTTGTTACTACACTATCACAACACCACAGTCAAGTACTCGACAATATTAGACATATATCCTTGTTACTACACTTTCACAACACCAGAGTCAAGTACTGGACAATACTACACATATATCCTTGTTACTAAACTATCACTATATATATGATACACATCTAGTTAAGTTACGAATCTCAGAAACAACAAAATTCTCAAACTGACATCACAAGATCTCAACATTCATTTTAGCCGCGTTCAGGTTTTTAACAACACAAATATTTGCTCAAGGGCCGAAAAATAAACGACACATACGGAGGAGACCAGAGGGCCACATGTCATTTGAACGAAAAGGGCCCCCGGGTCAGACATGAATGTGATGGATGTGTAAGAAAAACAATTTTTATCTGCTAACGTTAGCTAATGTTTTAATGTCAACGTTAGTAACGTTTTAACGTCAACGTTAGTAACGTTAGTAACGTTTTAACGTTTTAACGTTTTAACGTCAACGTTTTAACGTTTTAATGTCAACGTTAGTAATGTTTTAACGTCAACGTTAGTAACGCTTAACGCCAACTTTAGTAACGTTTTAATGTCAACGTTAGTAACGTTTTAACGTTTTAATGTCAACGTAGTAACGCTTTAACGTTTTAACGTCAAGCGTTTTAACGCGTTAGTAACGTTTTAACGTTAGTAACGTTTTAACGTTTTAACGTTTTAATGTCAACGTTTTAACGTTTTAATGTCAACGTTAGTAACGTTTTAACGTCAACGTTAGTAACGTTTTAACGTCAACTTTAGTAACGTTTTAACGTCAACGTTAGTAACGTTAGTAACGTTAGTAACGTTTTAACGTCAACTTTAGTAACGTTTTAACGTCAACGTTAGTAACGTTAGTAACGTTAGTAACGTTTTAACGTTTTAATGTCAACGTTTTAACGTTTTAATGTCAACGTTTTAACGTCAACGTTAGTAACGTTTTAACGTTTAGTAACGTCAACGTTAGTAGCGTTTTAACGTCAACGTTAAGTAACGTTTTAACGTTTTAATGTCAACGTTAGTAACGTTTTAACGTCAACATTAGTAACGTTTTAACGTCAACATTAGTAACGTTTTAACGTCAACTTTAGTAACGTTTTAATGTCAACGTTAGTAACGTTTTAACGTCAACATTAGTAACGTTTTAACGTCAACGTTAGTAACGTTTTAACGTCAACGTTAGTAACGTTTTAATGTCAACGTTAGTAACGTTTTAACATTTTAATGTCAATGTTAGTAGCGTTTTAACGTCAACGTTAGTAACGTTAGTAACGTTTTAACATTTTAATGTCAATGTTAGTAACGTTTTAACGCCAACGTTAGCGTCAGAATGTTGTGTAGTTTGATGTGATTAAGTGTGAAATTGAAACGACGAGCCAATAACAAAACTCGTCCGACCAGAAGAAATGAAAAAAAAAAATTGTGGAAATATTTCTATTGTCGCATAAATTCGCGCCACGGGACACGTGGCGGGGAAGTCACGGCAGGAGCGGCCAGCAGGGGGCCCTCAGGAGGCCCTCAGGGGCGAGATCTTCACTGGTTTGAAGAACACACACTAAATAAATAACAATAAACTAAATAACAAGACTTTCAACAAACTGATGGTTTCACGTCATTAACGTCATTAATCTGCGACTCCAGGTTTAAAACTGTTTTATTTCTATTTTCATTTCTTGTAAACTCAGAGACAACGATCCTGGTCCTGGACCCGCAGCAGACCCGCCGCAGACCCCCTGCCCAGACCCCTGACCAGACCCCTGCCCAGACCCCCTGCCCAGACCCCTGACCAGACCCCTGCCCAGACCCTCCAGGATCATGAGGACGTTGAACCAACAACCTTCTGACTTGTTCAAGTCTCTCCATCACTTCGCTGCAGACGCTGCGTGGACACGAACCCACGCGGTGACGCGGACCCTCCACTCACCTCTGAGCATCTCGTCGTGTTTCCAGATCCACCCAAAAAAAAGCCCGTAAATCACAGGTTCACGCGCGGCGCGTCCATGTCCGTCAACTTTCCACGGCGGCGATAAATCCACGCGTCACGTGATGAAAGCAGAATCCACTCGTGGAAGAAGAAGATGAAGAAGGAGGAGAAGGAGGAGCAGAAGGAGGAGAGGAGAGTCTGACTGAGCGCAGCTCCTCGCGTGGATCATTTAAAGCCGTGGGCGCTGCTGACATCAACCAGCGCGCGCGTCAAATCCACGCGCTGACGCGACACATTCCGCTCGTGCCCTTCAAAATAAAGCTCCAGACTTTCGTGGAAGACTCGAGAGTCTCTGACGAGATCATCCAGGAGAGACTCGGAGTAGAACCTGCGCGTCTTTGGTCTCATTCTCAGTGGTTGAAAAACACTAAATAATGGTTAAAAGTCATGAAGTGAAAGAACAAGAGAAGAAATTTTTTTATAAAGTTTCATAAATTACAAATGAACAGAAACAAAAATGTTTAGATTCTGTATTTTGACTCAAAATATCAGTTTTATTTGATCTTTGGCAGAAAAAAGACACTTTATTCGTTTATATTAAACTAATTAAAGTGTGATTTTAAAAAAAATAAAGAAGAAATAACTATTAACTATTTTTCATTTTCAATTTTTATTACCATTTTTGAAAAACTTAACATGTTTTTTCGCGGTTTAGAAACATTATGAAAGAAATAAAACAATTATAAAAAATATAATGAACTAAAACGAGTGACTCGTACTTCAAAGTTGGTCTCAAGAAATAAAGCAATTAAATTGTATTTTAAACTTTGATTTATTCTTTGTGTTTTTATTTCTTCCTTTTCGGCTTCGAGACAAAATAATATAAAATAAATAAATATTGTTGCATCAAACAACTCGAATCATTGCGTAAAAATAATACATTTAAATCTAAATATTGAGATCTTCGTCCGTCAATCATTCAATATAATGTTTACAAAAATGATCTTTAATTAACTTTTGTTTTTCTTTTCTCATCCAAATTTAAGTAAAACCGTTAATTAAGTTAATTATCGGACGAAGTTATTTATAGTGAACTTTTCGCTTAAGCGCTGCTTCAGACTCGGTGCTTTTATTTTGTAGCCTCCTCTCCTCACTTCCGGTGAAGTCCCGCAACTCTCCGCGCGCGAGCGACTTAAAGCAACAGATCATCACCTGAAGTCACGAGAGTCACGTGACGTCTGTCCGTCCGGCTGCTGATCGACCAAAACATTATGACCATCTTTTTAAAACTGCATCTAAAGAATGTTTTACTTTAGTGTTGGTCCTGCAGTGGTCAGTGGCCCTGATGAGGAACAGATGACTGTGTGTGTGTTTGTGTTGTGTTTGTGTTGTGTTGTGTTTGTGTTGTGTTTGTGTTGTGTTTGTGTTGTTTTTGTGTTGTGTTTGTGTTGTGTTTGTGTTGTGTTTGTGTTGTGTTTGTGTTGTGTTTGTGTTGTGTACAAAACAAGATGGCGTCAACAGTTTTATTGCGACAAAACAACAACAACATCTTGAATTCTTAACTTCAATCGTCAAATAAATTAAAACAAATCAGTAGTTTTTTAGAAAAAAGTGCAACAAAAACATTTTCTTCACGTAAAATTAAAAAAAAACGACGACAGAGTGGATTTGTTTGGCACTCCCATGATGCAACACTGCGAGAAGCGGGAGGACGCAGGCGGAGGTTAACATGTTTTCACAGTAGGGGGCGACACTGAACCATTTACGATGAGCCTTCACAACGTTTGAGCGTTAGCGTAGCCACGTGTTAGCATCGCCACGTGTTAGCATCGTAAAGCTTCCCTGACGTCACGTGGAGACGACCAGGCGACGAGCTGATGAAAGTGAAGCGTTGATCGGAAAAACAAACGTCAGATTAAGAACCGTCGTAGGAACGAACATGTTACGACATCGTACGGTCACGATCCAGGAAGTTACGAACTTCTTACGACGAAAACAACATGAATCTGTGACGACGACAAGGAAAAACAAAACGTCGTGACTTCATCGTACGATGTCTTCGGGAGAGATTTACGAGTTTTACGAACTTCCTGTTCGGACAGAAAATAAAGTTTCAGTAACAAACGAGAGGAAGTGACGACGGAGTGATTCGGTAAAACAGGATAAAAACAAGAAACCATGGATGGAGTCCTTGACACCAGTGAGGGTGAGAGGGTGGGGGGGGTGAGAAAGGGGTGTGGTCTTGATCTGGGGCGAGGCAAAGGTCGGCGTCTTCACATGGCGTCGAAGTGGAAACGATGAGCTTCTTGTCGTTTTTCTCTGTCGTCTGCTTTCTAGACACAAAAATACAAAGTTACACCAGAAGTTTGATGGACATGATTTTACAGACTCACACGTGTGTTTGTGTAGTGAGTGTGTGTTTTTATGTGTGTCTCTGAGTGTAAACGTGTTTGTGTGTGAGTGTATTGTGAGTACAGTATTTTCCGCACTATAAGGCGCACTTAAAAAATGTCTCAAAAACAAAAGTGCTTCTTATAATCCTGAGCGTCTTATATATGAACATCACCTGGTGAGTGACTTGTTTACAAACACGTTCATGACTCTGAGTGACAGCCGACACGCCGTGGGAGGGATTACGCCATTGCATCATCACGGGGTGGGATTTACGACCCATCATCATCACCCAATTTTATACATCATGGCAGACGTCTAGGGAGTGAGATTACTGCCACCGTTTTGAGCGAGTGTGCCTTGGTTGTTGTAAGCTCAACCAGTCATACACGTGCGCTCTAGCCGTCATACATGCGCTCAACTTCACTGCTGCTCAACATTCATCTGCTCACAACACCAGGCGCTGCTGCTTGAAGCCTTTTGAACATCATTTGAACATCGTTACCATGAAAGTGAACAAAGATGTCAGACGTTTGATGTTTGACTTCATCTGTTTTGTTGACGTTCCCTTTAGCTCAGCTTTATCTAGTGGATGATAACACAACCCCAGTCAAACGTTTTTCATTTGTGTGTGAGTGTGTGTGTTTGTGTGTGTGTGTGTATTCACATTTTAACATCATTTACTGAAACAAACACAAAGTGTGGTGTGAGTCGAAGAGTGATCTCTGCGGAGGATGAGAATGTTACTTGAAACTAATTGGGTGTCGAGGGGCGTCAGGTTGTCACTGCGAGTCGTGAATGAAGGAACATCGATTGGTCTGAAGGTTTTAATGACGGATCATCTGATGTTGAACTAATGATTTTACATTTTCTCTCCTTCTATGTTGGGTTGTTGTTGGTGTCGACGTGACCTCTAGACGACCTCTGCACGTGACCTCCGCACGACCCGACTCACTGTGAGTCACTGACACGACTCACTGTGAGTCACTGACACGACTCGCTGTGAGAGTCACTGACACGACTCACTATGAGAGTCACTGACACGACTCACTTTGAGAGTCACTGACACGACTCACTATGAGAGTCACTGACACGACTCACTGTGAGAGTCACTGACACGACTCACTGTGAGAGTCACTGACACGACTCACTGTGAGAGTCACTGACACGACTCACTGTGAGAGTCACTGACACGACTCACTGTGAGAGTCACTGACACGACTCACTGTGAGAGTCACTGACACGACTCACTATGAGAGTCACTGACATGAGATCACTGACTCACTATGAGAGTCACTGACACGACTCACTGTGAGAGTCACTGACACGACTCACTGTGAGAGTCACTGACACGACTCACTGTGAGAGTCACTGACACGACTCACTGTGAGAGTCACTGACACGACTCACTGTGAGAGTCACTGAACACGACTCACTATGAGAGTCACTGACACGACTCACTGTGAGAGTCACTGACACGACTCACTATGAGAGTCACTGACACGACTCACTGTGAGAGTCACTGACACGACTCACTGTCAGAGTCACTGACACGACTCACTGTGAGAGTCACTGACACGACTCACTGTGAGAGTCACTGACACGACTCACTGTGAGAGTCACTGACACGACTCACTATGAGAGTCACTGACACGACTCACTGTCAGAGTCACTGACACGACTCACTGTGAGAGTCACTGACACGACTCACTATGAGAGTCACTGACACGACTCACTGTGAGAGTCACTGACACGACTCACTGTGAGAGTCACTGACACGACTCACTGTGAGAGTCACTGACACGACTCACTGTGAGAGTCACTGACACGACTCACTGTGAGAGTCACTGACACGACTCACTATGAGAGTCACTGACACGACTCACTGTGAGAGTCACTGACACGACTCACTGTGAGAGTCACTGACATGACTCACTATGAGAGTCACTGACATGACTCACTATGAGAGTCACTGACATGACTCACTATGAGAGTCACTGACATGACTCACTGTGAGAGTCACTGACATGACTCACTATGAGAGTCACAGACATGACTCACTATGAGAGTCACTGACATGACTCACTGTGAATGTCACTGACACGACTCACTATGAGAGTCACTGACACGCTCACTGTGAGATCACTGACTCACTGTGAGAGTCACTGACATGACTCACTATGAGAGTCACTGACATGACTCACTATGAGAGTCACTGACATGACTCACTATGAGAGTCACTGACATGACTCACTATGAGAGTCACTGACATGACTCACTATGAGAGTCACTGACGACTCACTATGAGAGTCACTGAACGACTCACTATGAGAGTCACTGACACGACTCACTATGAGAGTCACTGACACGACTCACTATGAGAGTCACTGACATGACTCACTATGAGAGTCACTGACATGACTCACTATGAGAGTCACTGACATGACTCACTATGAGAGTCACTGACACGACTCACTATGAGAGTCACTGACATGACTCACTGTGAGAGTCACTGACACGACTCACTATGAGAGTCACTGACACGACTCACTATGAGAGTCACTGACATGACTCACTGTGAGAGTCACTGACACGACTCACTATGAGAGTCACTGACACGACTCACTGTGAGAGTCACTGACACGACTCACTATGAGAGTCACTGACACGACTCACTGTGAGAGTCACTGACACGACTCACTGTGAGAGTCACTGACACGACTCACTATGAGAGTCACTGACACGACTCACTGTGAGAGTCACTGACACGACTCACTGTGAGAGTCACTGACACGACTCACTGTGAGAGTCACTGACACGACTCACTGTGAGAGTCACTGACACGACTCACTGTGAGAGTCACTGACACGACTCACTGTGAGAGTCACTGACACGACTCACTATGAGAGTCACTGACACGACTCACTGTCAGAGTCACTGACATGACTCACTATGAGAGTCACTGACACGACTCACTGTGAGAGTCACTGACACGACTCACTATGAGAGTCACTGACACGACTCACTGTGAGAGTCACTGACACGACTCACTGTGAGAGTCACTCACTATGAGAGTCACTGACACGACTCACTGTGAGAGTCACTGACACGACTCACTGTGAGAGTCACTGACGACTCACTTGCAGAGTCACTGGGACACGACTCACTGTGAGAGTCACTGGACTGTCACTGTGAGAGTCACTGACACGACTCACTGTAGAGTCACTGACACGACTCACTGTGAGAGTCACTGACACGACTCACTGTGAGAGTCACTGACACGACTCACTGTGAGAGTCACTGACCGACCTCCACTAGAGTCACTGACACGACTCACTATGAGAGTCACTGACACGACTCACGTGAGAGTCACTGACACGACTCACTGTGAGAGTCACTGACACGACTCACTGTGAGAGTCACTGACACGACTCACTGTGAGAGTCACTGACACGACTCACTGTGAGAGTCACTGATCACTGTGGATCACTGTGAGAGTCACTGACACGACTCACTGTGAGAGTCACTGACACGACTCACTGTGAGAGTCACTGACACGACTCACTGTGAGAGTCACTGACACGACTCACTGTGAGAGTCACTGACACGACTCACTGTGAGAGTCACTGACACGACTCACTGTGAGAGTCACTGACACGACTCACTGTGAGAGTCACTGACACGACTCACTGTGAGAGTCACTGACACGACTCACTGTGAGAGTCACTGACACGACTCACTGTGAGAGTCACTGACACGACTCACTGTGAGAGTCACTGACACGACTCACTGTGAGAGTCACTGACACGACTCACTGTGAGAGTCACCATCAGAGTCACTGACACGACTCACTGTGAGAGTCACTGACACGACTCACTGTGAGAGTCACTGACACGACTCCACTGAGAGTCACTGACATGACTCACTGTGAGAGTCACTGACACGACTCACTGTGAGAGTCACTGACATGACTCACTATGAGAGTCACTGACACGACTCACTGTGAGAGTCACTGACACGACTCACTGTGAGAGTCACTGACACGA
>JACEEU010000690.1:511760-524260 GCA_016630915.1 Callionymus lyra
GGGGTTCACGTTAGGGATGTACTGGGGTTCACGTTAGGGATGTACGGGGGTTCACGTTAGGGATGTACGGGGTTCACGTTAGGGATGTACTGGGTTTCACGTTAGGGATGTACGGGGTTCACGTTAGGGATGTACGGGGGTTCACGTTAGGGATGACGGTTCACGTTAGGGATGGCGGTTCACGTTAGGGATGTACGGGGGTTCACGTTAGGGATGTACGGGGGTTCACGTTAGGGATGCAGGGTTCACGCTAGGGATGTACGGGGTCCACGTTAGGGATGTACGGGGGTCCACGTTAGGGTAGGGGGGTTCACGTTAGGGATGTACGGTTCACGTTAGGGATGTACGGGGGTTCATGTTAGGGATGTACGGGGTTCACGTTAGGGATGTACGGGGTTCACGTTAGGGATGTACGGGGTTCACGTTAGGGATGTACGGGGTTCACGTTAGGGATGTACGGGGGTTCACGTTAGGGATGTACGGGGGTTCACGTTAGGGATGTACGGGGTTCACGTTAGGGATGTACGGGGTTCACGTTAGGGATGTACGGGGGTTCACGTTAGGGATGTACGGGGGTTCACGTTAGGGATGCAGGGGGTTCACGTTAGGGATGTACGGGGGTCCCACGTTAGGGATGCACGGGGGTCCACGCTTAGGGATGCACGGGGTTCACGTTAGGGATGCACGGGGTTCACGTTAGGGATGCACGGGGGTTCACGTTAGGGATGTGACGGGGGTTCACGTTAGGGATGTACGGGGTTCACTGTTAGGATTGGGGTTCATGTTAGGGATGTACGGGGTTCACGTTAGGGATGTACGGGGGTTCACGTTAGGGATAGGCCAGGGATGTACGGGGGTTCACGTTAGGGATGTACGGGGTTCCACGTTAGGGATGTACGGGGGTTCACGTTAGGGATGTCACGGGGTTCACGTTAGGGATGTAGTACGGGGGTTCACGTTAGGGATGTACGGGGGTTCACGTTAGGGATGTACGGGGGTTCACGTTAGGGATGTACGGGGGTTCACGTTAGGGATGTACGGGGGTTCACGTTAGGGATGTACGGGGGTTCACGTTGAGGGGGTTCACGTTAGGGATGTACGGTTCACGTTAGGGATGTACGGGGGTTCACGTTAGGGATGTAGGGGGTTCACGTTAGGGATGTACGGGGGTTCACGTTAGGGATGTACGGTTCACGTTAGGGATGTACGGGGGTTCACGTTAGGGTTGTGCAGCGGGGGTTCACGTTAGGGATGTACGGGGTTCACGTTAGGGATGTACGGGGGTTCACGTTAGGGATGTTAGGGATGTACGGGGTTCACGTTAGGGATGTACGGGGTTCACGTTAGGGATGTACGGGGTTCACGTTAGGGATGTACGGGGTTCACGTTAGGGATGTACGGGGTTCACGTTAGGGATGTACGGGGCACGTTAGGGATGTCGGGGTTCACGTTAGGGATGTACGGGGGTTCACGGGGTTCACGTTAGGGATGTACGGTTCACGTTAGGGATGTACGGGGGTTCATGTTAGGGATGTACGGTTCACGTTAGGGATGTACGGGGGTTCATGTTAGGGATGTACGGGGGTTCATGTTAGGGATGTACGGTTCACGTTAGGGATGTACGGGGGTTCACGTTAGGAGATGTTAGGGATGCACGGGGTTCATGTTAGTTAGGATGTACGGTTCACGTTAGGGATGTATCGGGGTTCATGTTAGGGATGTACCGGTTCACGTTAGGGATGTACGGGGTTCATGTTAGGGATGTACGAGGGGTTCACGTTAGGGGTTCACGTTAGGGATGTACGGGGGTTCATGTTAAGGGATGTACGGGGGTTCACGTTAGGGGCGATTCACGGGGTTCACTGTTAGGGATGTACGGGGTTCATGTTAGG
The DNA here is from genome assembly GCA_016630915.1 of Callionymus lyra. Taxonomy (NCBI): domain Eukaryota; kingdom Metazoa; phylum Chordata; class Actinopteri; order Syngnathiformes; family Callionymidae; genus Callionymus; species Callionymus lyra. The sequence continues at coordinate 513,653 of JACEEU010000690.1, forward strand.
GATGTACGGGTTCATGTTAGGGATGTACGGGGTTCACGTTAGGGATGTACGGGGTTCATGTTAGGGATGTACGGGGTTACTGTTAGGGATGTACGGGTTTATGTTAGGGTTACGTTAGGGTGTACGGGGTTCATGTTAGGGATGTACGGTTTATGTTAGGGTGTACGGGGTTCATGTTAGGGTGGGTTTATATCAGGGATGTACGGGGTTCATGTTAGGGATGTACGGTTTATGTTAGGGGTGTACGGGGGTTCACATCAGGGATGTACGGGGGGTTCATGTTAGGGGTGTACGGGGGGGGGTTCACATCAGGGATGTACGGGGTTCTCATGAATGATTCATGTCGTCATGTTGCTTCAGGGAGGAAGAGCTCCTTCAGTCCTACTTCCACACGAGCCCGAATTAAATTCTGCCTCTTCACAGATTGAAAGGAAACACATCTCGCAGCTGTTTTCAATAGCGGCGCCACAAAGACGAGGCGTTTCTACACCAGCGCTACATCTGCGCCGCCGGCGACCGATGCTCTTGGAAAGCGCCGGCGAAGCGACGGGGGAGACGAGATGCAGTCGAGTCCCGCCCGAGAGCGGATCAGATCCGTTTGGAGGAGAAAAGAAGTTCCTTCTTCAGAGACGCGAGTCTTCAAAGACGAGGAAACTGGCACGAGCGCGAGGCGGCGGCGAGAAGACGTGATTAGTGTCGGGGGAGACAAACCTGCTGACGGGGGAGGCTGGCGGTCAAGACTCCGAGGACTTCTGACAAACTTCTCAAAGATTCCTCGTCTCAGGTTTTAACAAGCCCCCCCTCCCTCCACCCCCGGGTAGCTGGTCCTCGACGCAGAATAATGAATCTCGAGGCGTCATTAAAGCAGCGTGAGTTTGTTCGACGGGGACAAAAGAGACGCAGATCTGCAAGTCTAATGCGTCTCAGAGACACGTGAAGGATCTGGTGACCAGAGTGGCTTCTGCCAGACCCGGATCCAACCTGGACTCTTGGACCCTCAGACCGGTTCTGAGCGACACTTCCTGTGGTCGAGCAGGAAATAAAGATTTAAAGAAAGTTGATGTCAGAAAAGGTACATTTAAAGGTTACAGCTCTTCACTGCACCGGATTTATTCACGGCGCCAGGAAAACAGTGAACTCCCATGATGCCTCTCTACACACGCCTCTATTTATATACTGTATTCAAATTCTACGTCCATGTTGCTATGACGATAGCATCGTCATCCGCGATTAGTTGGCTCCAGATCTGGGAGTCACTCAGGTCAACGTTACTGAGAGAACATGGATTTAAAGTTATAATAAAGTTCATCCATCCATCCCTCATCTATCCCTCCATCCATTTATCCTTCTATCCATCCATCCGTCCATCCATCCGTCTATCCATCCATTTATCCATCCATCTATCTATATCTATCCAGCCATCCGTTTATCAATCCATCCATCCATCCATTTATCCTTTTATTCATCCGTCCGTCTATCTATCCATTCATCCATCCATTTATCCATCCATCCATCTATTTATCCTTCTATATCATTATATCCCTATCCATCATTATCCATTTATCTATTTATTCCTCCATCCATCTATTTATCCATCCATTTATCCTTTTATTCATCCGTCCGTCTATCTATCCATTCATCCATCCATTTATCCATCCATCCATCTATTTATCCTTCTATCCATCCGTCAGTCTATCCATCCGTCCATCCATCCATCCATTTATCCATTTATCTATTTATTCCTTCATCCATCTATTTATCCATCCATCCATCTATCTATTTATCCATAAATCCATCCATTTATGTATTTATCCATCCATCCATCCATCTATGCATCCATCCGTCCATCCATCTATTTATCCTTATATCCGTCCGTTCCATCCATCCATTCTTCCGTCCATCAATCCATCCATCCATCCTTCCATCCATCCATCCATCCATCCTTCCATACATGATGAACCCAAAGATTTGAGTTGAAAAACTCTCAAAACAAATACAGCAGTGGAAACAAAGTGATGAAACTGGACCAAAGGTCAACTATAAAGAGGAAAAGACGGATTAAAATGAAACATTGAAAGTCAAAAGGTCACAACACAATGTATGAGTCAGAAAATAGTCATTAGGTCAACATCAGGTCATGAAGATGAAACGGTGAAAGCACGTCACTCACTTTCTCTCCGTTCTTCCAGGGGATGCCAACGTACAGGTGATCCAGGAAGTTGGCGCTTCGTCCCAGACCGAGGACGGTGTAGGGCAGTTGTAGAGAGAAGTGAGCGGATTGACTGAGCTGACCGGCTGCAGGAGGAGATAGAGAGACGTCAACACTAGCATCACAAACATCAACACTAGCATCACAAACATCAACACTAGCATCACAAACATCAACACTAGCATCACAAACATCAACACTAGCATCACAAACATCAACACTAGCATCACAAACATCTCACATCCACACTAGCATCAACACTAGCATCACAAACATCAACACTAGCATCACAAACATCTCACATCAACACTAGCATCACAAACATCAACACTAGCATCACAAACATCAACACTAGCATCACAAACATCCACACTAGCACCACAAACACCAACACTAGCATCACAAACATCCACACTAGCATCACAAACATCTCACATCCACACTAGCATCACAAACATCAACACTAGCATCACAAACATCATCACTACTCACAAACATCAACACTAGCATCACAAACATCAACACTAGCATCACAAACATCCACACTAGCATCACAAACATCAACACTAGCATCACAAACATCCACACTAGCATCACAAACATCAACACTAGCATCACAAAACTCACATCAACACTAGCATCACAAACATCAACACTAGCATCACAAACATCACATCCACACTAGCATCACAAACATCAACACTAGCATCACAAACATCCACACTAGCATCACAAACATCAACACTAGCATCACAAACATCAACACTAGCATCACAAACATCAACACTAGCATCACAAACATCTCACATCCACACTAGCATCACAAACATCAACACTAGCATCACAAACATCCACACTAGCATCACAAACATCCACACTAGCATCACAAACATCAACACTAGCATCACAAACATCAACACTAGCATCACAAACATCAACACTAGCATCACAAACATCCACACTAGCATCACAAACATCAACACTAGCATCACAAACATCAACACTAGCATCACAAACATCAACACTAGCATCACAAACATCAACACTAGCATCACAAACATCCACACTAGCATCACAAACATCAACACTAGCATCACAAACATCACAAACATCAACACTAGCATCACAAACATCAACACTAGCATCACAAACATCAACACTAGCATCACAAACATCCACACTAGCATCACAAACATCAACACTAGCATCACAAACATCAACACTAGCATCACAAACATCCACACTAGCATCACAAACATCAACACTAGCATCACAAACATCAATCAACATCAACACAAACATCTCACATGTAACACATTTATTAGATTCAACACGATGAACACAAACATCAAGGTGTCTTTGAACGCAGCACCGTTGACGGATCACATGATCATTTTCCACGTCGTAAACTCAAGAAGTTATTTCTCATCAGTGTCTGTTCGTGCGAACTGTTGAGATAAACTTCAGCAACAGGCGCTTCTTTCTCGTTTTTATTTTATTTTACAGTGACACTTGTGTGTCATGTGTAGCTGCGAGAGCTCGACAAAGACACACACTTGTGTAGCTGTGAGAGCTCGACAAAGACACACACTTGTGTAGCTGTGAGAGCTCGACAAAGACACACACTTGTGTAGCTGTGAGAGCTCGACAAAGACACACTTTTTTATCCACGTCTGACTCTCAGGTGAAGGTTAACTGATGTCGAGCGTGAGTTACGCTGATGAACGTAATCATCCGGCCAATGAGAGCGGAGGACGGGGGGAGTCAGGGGGAGACGGGGGGACAGAAGGGTCGGACCTTGTTGCGAATCATAAAAGATACAAATCACAGCGAGACACCTGCGTCCTCCTGCCTTCATCCTTCTCTCTCTCTCTCCCTCTCTCCCTCTCCCTCTCTCTCTCTCTCTCTCCCTCCCACGCCACTGCCAGCCCGCCTGACATAAATCAACCTCTGCGTGGTAAACAAAGAGGGGGGGGGGTGAGGACAGAACCGGGCCTGGAGGCAGCCACTGAGCAGAACTAATGTGGATGGACCGTGACCCGCTGGCTGCGAGTACGACTCTGGGGGGATCGATGACGAACCCTCGGCCCGGTTTCAAGAAGCCACCTCCGGTCTGTGCCGACCTCACCTGAACCCGGGTCGTCCCGGGTCGCCCGGGTTCACTGTTTCCTCAGAGAAGACCAGAGAGAAGCGTCTCAGAACCAACAGACGTCGTCTCAGAAGTCAGAGGAGGAAACATCATGGGGGCAGCAGTGGAAACTAAGAGGTCCACACTCTAGTCCATCAAGAACTGTTCTCTTGTGGACCTGTTGTCTCAAATCAAACTACTACACACTTACAGTGTAGTACTGTCTCAAATCAAACTACTACACACTTACAGTGTAGTACTGTCTCAAATCAAACTACTACACACTTACAGTGTAGTACTGTCTCAAATCAAACTACTACACACTTACAGTGTAGTACTGTTTCAAATCAAACTACTACACACTTACAGTGTAGTACTGTCTCAAATCAAACTACTACACACTTACAGTGTAGTACTGTCTCAAATCAAACTGCTACACACTTACAGTGTAGTACTGTCTCAAATCAAACTACTACACACTTACAGTGTAGTACTGTCTCAAATCAAACTACTACACACTTACAGTGTAGTACTGTCTCAAATCAAACTACTACACACTTACAGTGTAGTACTGTCTCAAATCAAACTACTACACACTTACAGTGTAGTACTGTCTCAAATCAAACTACTAACACTTACAGTGTAGTACTGTCTCAAATCAAACTACTACACACTTACAGTGTAGTACTGTCTCAAATCAAACTACTACACACTTACAGTGTAGTACTGTCTCAAATCAAACTACTACACACTTACAGTGTAGTACTGTCTCAAATCAAACTACTACACACTTACAGTGTAGTACTGTCTCAAATCAAACTACTACACACTTACAGTGTAGTACTGTCTCAAATCAAACTACTACACACTTACAGTGTAGTACTGTCTCAAATCAAACTACTACACACTTACAGTGTAGTACTGTCTCAAATCAAACTACTACACACTTACAGTGTAGTACTGTCTCAAATCAAACTACTACACACTTACAGTGTAGTACTGTCTCAAATCAAACTACTACACACTTACAGTGTAGTACTGTCTCAAATCAAACTACTACACACTTACAGTGTAGTACTGTCTCAAATCAAACTACTACACACTTACAGTGTAGTACTGTCTCAAATCAAACTGCTACACACTTACACACTTACAGTGTAGTACTGTCTCAAATCAAACTGCTACACACTTACAGTGTAGTACTGTCTCAAATCAAACTACTACACACTTACAGTGTAGTACTGTCTCAAATCAAACTACTACACACTTACAGTGTAGTACTGTCTCAAATCAAACTACTACACACTTACAGTGTAGTACTGTCTCAAATCAAACTACTACACACTTACAGTGTAGTACTGTTTCAAATCAAACTACTACACATTACAGTGTAGTACTGTCTCAAATCAAACTACTACACACTTACAGTGTAGTACTGTCTCAAATCAAACTACTACACACTTACAGTGTAGTACTGTCTCAAATCAAACTACTACACACTTACAGTGTAGTACTGTCTCAAATCAAACTACTACACACTTACAGTGTAGTACTGTCTCAAATCAAACTACTACACACTTACAGTGTAGTACTGTCTCAAATCAAACTACTACACACTTACAGTGTAGTACTGTCTCAAATCAAACTACTACACACTTACAGTGTAGTACTGTCTCAAATCAAACTACTACACACTACACTTTTCTACAATAACAAGTTATTAAGTTCTGTTTCATTGTGTTATTACTGTTGTTGTGTTCTTTGTGGTTAAATAAGTGTTTTCTGGAGACATTTACGTCAGTATTTGCTCCGAAGACGTGTCGTCAGTGACGTAGCTTCAGTTTAGCGACGTAGCTCGAGACGTAGCATCATCTTTGATACTGAAACTCCAGTCAGTCACATGACTATAGTTTCACATTCATGTTGTTTTAGTTCACATAAGAAAACACTTCAAGTTATTTTCTTTTCGCACATTAAACCTACTGGGCAGGTTACAGTTAGTAACCGCGGTTCTAGGACTGCATACGCTAGCGACAGACGTTAGAGGTCGGAGCATGCATGAAGTACTGTTGTTGAGTCGTTACTCAAGAGTCTGGATTCATTTAAAACCATCCAGAATCTTAAGAATCGATCCAGGAAACCACGCAGACGTGACTCATGGGTTAATGCTCGAGTCGGTTCAAAGACACTTCAGTAGTTGTTTTACTCCTGAAGTTAATAAAGTGTTAAAAACACGAGAGACTTCAAACTGAAGAGGCTTCTTCTCTCCATGTTCGTCCAGAGAATCCGTCGCCGCTCACGCCGGGAGGAAGCGACGCCAGCGAGGCCGAGAGGAAAAGTGGTTTCACTGCATGCAGCAGAGAGTCTGTGGAGCGTCGGTTCCTGCCTTCGCTCAGGAAGATCTTGGCAGCGAATCGTACGGCACGAGCCAGACTGACAGCTCACGGGCCGACGCTCAGAAGATTTGATTGAACGAGGCAGGAGCGAGTTTGGCTGTGTGTGTGTGTGTGTGTGTGTGTGTGTGTGTGTGTGTGTGAAATCAAAGCCAATGCGGCGCAGAAGCAGCTCAGCGAGCCGGCGGCGGGTCGCTGGTTATCAGACCAGAGTTATCGTTCAGTCTTATTTATCGGGCGGTGACTCGCGCTCTCTGCCGCCCCCTGCAGGATCCTTGCTCTCTGGACCTCTGCAGATGAACCGTCTCTAGAAGCTTCGACAGCCTTCAGGCGCCGTGTTTCTTCAAGCGTGACCCTTGAACCCGACACGTTCGCCGAGACCGAACACGCGTCTGTCTCTGGCAGCGAAACAGAAAATGTTTTCAAAATGTCTGTTCAAGGTCAGTGCGTTCGTCATTCACTCTGTTGCTATTCATTAAAATACATTTGATCGGTTTTAAAACCAAACAAATTCATAATTATTTTGTTAATGTTCTGTTTATGACAGAGATCCTGTGAAGTTGACGCACAGTGACGCCACTTCCACGCCGGACAAAACAAAGACGACAAATGGAAAAATAATTTCTTGTGGACAATTTGAGCTGTTTTGATAAATGTGACGTTTTTTCTTTTTGTTCTAAATTGAGTAACATTAAGTATCTTCTCACAATTCTCTTTGAACTTTGTTCTTTCTTTGCATTTTGCTCATTTTATCTGCAGTTCGAACTTCATTCTTGTTCTTGGTTTTCATGGAACTTCTGAACCTTCTACCGTCTGCTGTGACCTGGAAACCCAAGGGATTAACAAAGTCAAACCTAATCTAACAAAATTTAAATTAAAAACACAAATATTTCCTTCATATTCGTGATCAAAGCACAAAAAAACAATCATTTTTCATGAAGTTCTTAATTCGATGTTTTGATTTCCAAGCACCAACAATTCCTTGTGACTGTATTCAAGTACACATCAAGTACACATCAAGTACACATCAAGTACACATCAAGTACACATCAAGTACACACTTTCTTTGACTCAATTATCTTTGATCCTTAACTTTACAAAATGTTTTGACAATAATCTGCATTTTTTCGCAAAACAACAAATCTTTCATTGACAATATTTGAGAAGATAAAAGTCAAAAGATGAATTAATTGCTAGTTTAGTGCATTTAAATGATCAATAACTAAACTGGTTACTAGTTTCGACTGATCGTCTCCAAGTTTCTTATGTTGAAAATATTTGTTCAAACTATTGTCAAAACCTCACAGAGACGTTGAATGAGCAGATATTAAAAACATATTCCAACGATCCATCATCAACTCCACAGACGTCCTGGAGAGAACGACAGTCGAAGGGTTAACGTCCTCCGTGAGATTGTGCCGACGCGGCTCATTCCAGGATGGATTTGAACCGGCATCTTTTAATCAGCGAGTCGTAGTGAGTAGAGAAAGCTCAGCACGCAGACGATTAGAAGCTGCTGATGAGTCGCGACTCGTGAATCTGTTGTCGCGGCAGCAGGAGTCAACTCTCTGAACGCAGCTAATGCTGAAGCGCAATTAAGCGGAGCGTCCATGAGTGTCTGGAGGAGCTTTTTAACTCGAGAAGATCCACGAGTCACTGAGTCAGTCGAGAGTCAGTATCTAAACTCATGAAGGAGTCGTGAGAACGTTGGTCGACTGATGGATCTTCTCTGGTCTACGATCACCAACGTTGGTCGACTGATGGATCTTCTCTGGTCTACGATCACCAACGTTGGTCGACTGATGGATCTTCTCTGGTCCACGATCACCAACGTTGGTCGACTGATGGATCTTCTCTGGTCTACGATCACCAACGTTGGTCGACTGATGGATCTTCTCTGGTCCACGATCACCAACGTTGGTCGACTGATGGATCTTCTCTGGTCTACGATCACCAACGTTGGTCGACTGATGGATCTTCTCTGGTCTACGATCACCAACGTTGGTCGACTGATGGATCTTCTCTGGTCTACGATCACCAACGTTGGTCGACTGATGGATCTTCTCTGGTTCCACGATCACCAACGTTGGTCGACTGATGGATCTTCTCTGGTCCACGATCACCAACGTTGGTCGACTGATGGATTTGGTCTTCTCTGGTCTACGATCACCAACGTTGGTCGACTGATGGATCTTCTCTGGTCCACGATCACCAACGGTCACTGATGGATCGTTGGTCGACCGATGGATCTTCTCTGGTCTACGATCACCAACGTTGGTCGACTGATGGATCTTCTCTGGTCTACGATCACCAACGTTGGTCGACTGATGGATCTTCTCTGGTCCACGATCACCAACGTTGGTCGACTGATGGATCTTCTCTGGTCTACGATCACCAACGTTGGTCGACTGATGGATCTTCTCTGGTCTACGATCACCAACGTTGGTCGACTGATGGATCTTCTCTGGTCTACGATCACCAACGTTGGTCGACTTGGATGGATCTTCTCTGGTCTACGATCACCAACGTTGGTCGACTGATGGATCTTCTCTGGTCCACGATCACCAACGTTGGTCGACTGATGGATCTTCTCTGGTCCACGATCACCAACGTTGGTCGACTGATGGATCTTCTCTGGTCTACGATCACCAACGTTGGTCGACTGATGGATCTTCTCTGGTCTACGATCACCAACGTTGGTCGACTGATGGATCTTCTCTGGTCCACGATCACCAACGTTGGCTCGACTGACTGGATCTTCTCTGGTCCACGATCACCAACGTTGGTCGACTGATGGATCTTCTCTGGTCCACGATCACCAACGTTGGTCGACTGATGGATCTTCTCTGGTCCACGATCACCAACGTTGGTCGACTGATGGATCTTCTCTGGTCCTACGATCACCAACGTTGGTCGACTGATGGATCTTCTCTGGTCTACGATCACCAACGTTGGTCGACTGATGGATCTTCTCTGGTCTACGATCACCAACGTTGGTCGACTGATGGATCTTCTCTGGTCTACGATCACCAACGTTGGTCGACTGATGGATCTTCTCTGGTCTACGATCACCAACGTTGGTCGACTGATGGATCTTCTCTGGTCCACGATCACCAACGTTGGTCGACTGATGGATCTTCTCTGGTCTACGATCACCAACGTTGGTCGACTGATGGATCTTCTCTGGTCTACGATCACCAACGTTGGTCGATCACGTCTCTGGTCTTACTGATGGATCGTTGGTCGACTGATGGATCTTCTCTGGTCTACGATCACCAACGTTGGTCGACTGATGGATCTTCTCTGGTCTCACGATCACCAACGTTGGTCGACTGATGGATCTTCTCTGGTCTACGATCACCAACGTTGGTCGACTGATGGATCTTCTCTGGTCTACGATCACCAACGTTGGTCGACTGATGGATCTTCTCTGGTCTACGATCACCAACGTTGGTCGACTGATGGATCTTCTCTGGTCTACGATCACCAACGTTGGTCGACTGATGGATCTTCTCTGGTCTACGATCACCAACGTTGGTCGACTGATGGATCTTCTCTGGTCTACGATCACCAACGTTGGTCGACTGATGGATCTTCTCTGGTCCTACGATCACCAACGTTGGTCGACTGATGGATCTTCTCTGGTCTACGATCACCAACGTTGGTCGACTGATGGATCTTCTCTGGTCCATGATCACCAACGTTGGTCGACTGATGATCTTCACCAACGTTGGTCGACTGATGGATCTTCTCTGGTCTACGATCACCAACGTTGGTCGACTGATGGATCTTCTCTGGTCTACGATCACCAACGTTGGTCGACTGATGGATCTTCTCTGGTCTACGATCACCAACGTTGGTCGACTGATGGATCTTCT
>JACEEU010000690.1:529260-579072 GCA_016630915.1 Callionymus lyra
TGATGATGATGATGATGATGATGATGAAGATGAAGATGAAGATGATGAAGAAGATGATGATGATGAAGATGATGATGAAGATGAAGATGATGATGATGAAGATGATGATGAAGATGATGTTGAAGATTATGAAGATGAAGCTGATGTTGATGAAGATGATGAAGATGAAGATGAAGATGATGAAGATGAAGAAGATGATGAAGATGATGAAGATGAAGAAGATGATGAAGATGATGATGATGATGATGATGATGATGAAGATGATGAAGATGATGATGATGAAGATGATGATGACGATGATGATGAAGATGAAGAAGAAGATGAAGATGAAGAAGAAGATGAAGAAGATGAAGAAGATGAAGATGATGATGAAGATGATGATGACGATGATGATGAAGATGAAGAAGATGAAGATGATTCAGTGGACGAGTTGTTGCTGTTTCTACTGCTCTTCTCCTCCATCTATCACCTCCTCCATCATTCCCTCTCTCCCTCCTCCTCCATCTCTCTCCTCCTCCTTCATCTCTCCTCCCTCTCCTCCTCCCCTCCTCTCCTCATTCCTCCTCCTCTCCTCCCTCCATCTCTCCCTCCTCCTCCTCCATCTCTCCCTCCTCCTCCTCCATCTCTCCCTCTCTCCCTCCTCCATCTCTCTCTCCTCCTCCTCCATCTCTCCCTCCTCCTCCTCCATCTCTCCCTCTCTCCCTCCTCCATCTCTCCCTCTCCCTCCTTCATCTCTCCCTCTCTCCCTCCTCCCTCCTCCTCCTCCTCCTCCTCCTCTCCTGACTGTCACAACAGACATGATCACTTCATCATGTCTTTATGATGAAGTGACGTCTGAGGATCTCAAACACCTTCAAGTGTCATGTGAGGGAAGCGCAGCACGTGTGTGAGTCAGAGAGTCACTGTCCAGGTGCATGATTGACAGGTGATAACAATGATGTTTGAGGATGATATAGTGATGTTTTTTAGTGCGAATAAAGGTGAGAAGACGATGAACGACAGAACATGTGGAGAAACAATGAAAGTGACAACAGTTAAGAGATGTCAGAAGTGAAGGATGGAGATAGAGGAGTGATGGAAGAGAAGCACATGTTCACGAGTGTGATGAGGAGAAAGAGAAGATCGATGATAACAAAAGAAAGAGAGGAACGAGGATATGAAATAGAAGTAAAAGAAAACGATATAGAAGGAGAAAGAAGGAGGACCAGATGGAAAAGAAAAAGGAGGACTAGAGGTGAAGGTGAAGGAAGAGTACAAGAAAACGGTGAAGAAGACAGAAGAGGATAAGAAGGAGGGGAAAGAGGAGGAAAAAAATAAGAAAGAGAACAAGACGGGAAAGGAGGAGGAAAAATAGTAGGAAGAGAAAGATAATGAGGAGAAAAAGGAGAAGAGAAATGAATATGAGAATAAGATAAGGAGGAAAGAGAATGGGGAGAATCAGGAAGAAGAGGAGAAAAAGGAGGATAATATAGGTAAAAGAAGGAAGAGGAAAAGAGTAAGAGAATGAGGAAGAAGATGAGAATATAAATTAGAAGAAGACGGATAAGAAGGAAGGAGAGAATGAAGAGGAAAAGAAAAGAAGTTGGAGAAGATATTAAAGAAGGAGAAAAGAAAGGAGTATGAGATGAAACAAGAAGGAGGAGGAAAAGACAAGGAGGAGGGGAAGAGAGAGAGGAAAAAGGATTAGAAGATGATGAGAAAAAAAACGAGGAGGAGGAGAATGAGGAGAAATAGGAAGAGGAAGTACGAGTGGAGCTGAAGAAAGAAGGGAGTGTGAAGGAGGAGAGGAACACGAAGACTCACCGTGATGTTGTCTGGACAGTCGCTGGAGCAGAGGCCGCTGAGCACTGGAAGAGACAGACTGAAGGTCAGCATGTGTTCGCACCCTCTGACCTCATGCTCTGGCTCAAGAACATCCACATGAAGATGCTTCTCCAGAGTTTCTTCTTCATGATCCTCTCGTGAGATCAGTGAAGACACCAGAGTCTGACCACGAGGACCTCAGTGAAGACTTCATTGAATCATTAGAAAATGATCTTAAGCTCCGCCCACTGACAACACTTTGTTCTTCTGGAGATGAACTCTTGTTGACCATAACCACACCCACTCTGCTGTGACTGGTCGAGCATGGAGGTTTGTCACCGCGTGTCATCAAGGGTCTCCACCTCCAAGGGACTTGATGTATAAACAAAGCGTGATCACAGCTGGAGGAGTGAAGCCATTATTAGTAAGTAAGTAAGTAAGTAATATTTATTTATACAGAGCTTTTCCAGACCAGGGTCACAAAGCGCTTAAACAATCAAAACAATATTCAATAAAGTACATACTTTAAAGATCAAGATAAAACTGAGAACAACACAGGAGTTCCAGAAAATCAAGGAAAAGAGCAACTTTATAAAGTAATAAGTAGTTGAAAAAATTGAAATTGAAAATATCTAATAAAATGACTATGGTGTGAAAAAATGAAAAATAAAATAAAAAATGTGTATAAAATGATTTTAAACAAAAGTACGTCAAAGAAAATAGAGATTTCAACATAAATTGAACAAATAAATAAAAGATACATACATTTATGTAAATACAGAGTCAAATAAATGAATTAAAATAAAGAAATATTTAGAGAAACAGTGATTAAATACATTAAATATAACAATAAAAATTATTCAAATCACACACGTTATTGTTATATGAACAAATATGACATATTTGCTTTTAATAATTGTTTATAAAATCCATATGAAAGCATCGAGTTGGTCATTTATTAATTTAGAAAATAAATGAAATACAGATTCTGAAAAGCTATTCCATCGCGGTGGTCTCCAGTGAAGAGGGTCAAAGGTCGTGCAACAACGTTCTCGAACGCATCACATGATTCTCGCGGCGAAACAACCTCGGCTTCGACGAAACATTAAAAAACTCTACGTGAGGCTCAAGCAAATGATGCGCTTTGATGTTTCCTGATGTTGCCTGAAGAACAATCCAGTCGGATGAACACGTCCTTTGATCCTGGTCTGCTTCAATGTTTGACACCTGATGAGACTCGACCGTCAGGACAACCTCAAGACGACACCGCTACGATACAACGACACCGTTACGATACGACGACACCGTTACGATACAACGACACCGTTACGATACGACGACACCGTTACGATACGACGACACCGTTACGATACGACGACACCGCTACGATACGACGACACCGCTACGATACGACGACACCGTTACGATACGACGACACCGTTACGATACAACGACACCGTTACGATACGGCGACACCGTTACGACTACACCGCTACGATACGAGACACCGTTACGATACGACGACACCGTTACGATACGACGACACCGCTACGATACGACGACACCGCTACGATACGACGACACCGTTACGATACGACGACACCGCTACGATACGACGACACCGCTACGATACGACGACACCGTTACGATACGACGACACCGCTACGATACAACGACACCGCACGATGGCACGATACATGACACCGCTACGATACGACGACACCGCTACGATACGACGACACCGCTACGATACGACGACACCGCTACGATACGACGCGACACCGCTACGATACGACGACACCGCTACGATACGACGACACCGCTACGATACGACGACACCGCTACGATACGACGACACCGCTACGATACGACGACACCGCTACGATACGACGACACCGCTACGATACGACCGCACACCGCTACGATCACGACTGACACGACACCCCGCTACGATACGACGACACCGCTACGATACGACGACACCGCTACGATACGACGACACCGCTACGATACGACGACACCGTTACGATACGACGACACCGCTACGATACGACGACACCGCTACGATACGACGACACCGCTACGATACGACGACACCGCTACGATACGACGACACCGCTACGATACGGCGACACCGCTACGATACGACGACACCGTTACGATCCGGCGGACCCGCTACGATACGACACCCCCCGCTACGATACGACGACACCGCTACGATGAGACGAAACCGCTACGATACGACGATACCGTTACGATACGACAACACCGCTACGATACGACGACACCGTTACGATACGACGACACCGCTACGATACGACGACACCGCTACGATACGACGACACCGCTACGATACGACGACACCGTTACGATACGACGACACCGCTACGATACGACGACACAGCTACGATACGACGACACCGCTACGATACAACGACACCGTTACGATACGACGACACCGCTACGATACGACGACACACGCTACGATACGACGACTACCGCTACGATACGACGACACCGCTACGATACGACGACACCGCTACGATACGACGACACCGCTTACGATACGACGACACCGCTACGATGACGACGACACCGCTACGATACGACGACACCGCTACGATACGACGACACCGCTACGATACGACCCTCTGACGACACCGCTTACGATACGACGACACCGCTACGATACGACGACACCGCTACGATACGACGACACCGCTACGATACGACGACACCGCTACGATACGACGACACCGCTACGATACGACGACGACACCGCTACGACGGTTTACGACGACACCGCTACGATACGACGACACCGCTACGATACGACGACACCGCTACGGCGACGACGACACCGCTACGATACGGCTGACACCGCTACGTATCGACGACACCGCTACGATACGACGACACCGCTACGATACGACGACACCGCTACGATACGACGACACCGTTACGATACGACGACACCGCTACGATACGACGACACCGCTACGATACGACGATCACAGCGACACCGTTACGATACGACGACACCGCTACGATACGACGACACCGTTACGATACGACGACACCGTTACGATACGACGACACCGTTACGATACCACGACACCGCTACGATACGACGACAGCGTTACGATACGACGACACCGCTACGATACGACGACATCGTTACGATACGACGACACCGCTACGATACGACGACACCGTTACGATACCACGACACCGCTACGATACGACGACACCGTTACGATACGATGACACCGCTACGATACCACGACACCGTTACGATACGACGACACAGTTACGATACGACGACACAGTTATGATACGACGACACCGTTACGATACGACGACACCGTTACGATACGACGACACCGTTACGATACGACGACACCGCTACGATACGACGACACCGCTACGATACGACGACACCGTTACGATACGACGACACCGCTACGATACGACGACACCGTTACGATACGACAACACCGTTACGATACGACGACACCGTTACGATACGTACCGAACATGAGCGAAGGTCGGCTCTGAGATTGTGACTTCGGTTCCTAGAGAAGAAGTGGTCTTGGTTGGGCGGCTGAAGACAACAGGGATCAGCCTGTTCCTGGAATGGAACCGAAGACCTTCTCATGAAGGTCGTCGACACCTGGAGCTACAGACTAGTATCTTAAGAGTCAACGTCGTCTCCACAAGCAGACCCGAGGTCGACACATCACAGGTTCGGGACCGAAGTCTATGGTCAAAGGACGGATCAATCGTCGGGAATTACCATCCTTCAGTTCTCCAGGTTCAAAACCTGAGGTGATCCAGGAAATCGATTCAGCATAAGGATTACGAGCGTGTCTTCCTTGACCTTCAAACCTGGGTCACTCTTTTAAGACTCAAACTGACCTTGTCCGGTATGGGAAGAGTCACTTCCTTATCTGGTCAGGTGACCTCTGAGTCAGTCTTCCTGGTTCTCAGGACCAATCAGATCCCAGGAGAGATTTGACAGGAGGAAGATCCAGGTCTTTAAACTCAACCATGAACGGGATTATGATGCAAGTGCAGAGTTCTGCCCCTCGACGGCCCCCCATGGTAGCACCTGAGATCAGGTTCCTGTGTCACCCTTCACTGCCCTCTGTAACTGGTGCCACAGTTATCCTTCCTCTACTGTCCAAGACCACCAAGTGGGTCACCAGGACCCTCGCTGGGAGGCCAGGGTGGGGGGTCTGTAGGGGAGCACCTGCTGACCAGGGTTTGATCCAAAGGGCCACGAGAGCCGACAAAAGGGATCTTAAGTGAAGTAAAGACTGCTCACCAGTCGGGGGGGTTCGGTCTTTGACTGGTCTTTGGGACGTGAGCGAGTCTAAGTCGACGAACAGGGTCACAACAGGAACTGAATCCATGCAGTCCCAGAACCGAGTCTTACTTAGTGACCGTTAGAAGCAGATTCTTCTTCAGCCGCGTCTACGTTCATGTTGTGTTGAACTCGTGCTCATTACGTTCATGTTGTGTTGAACTCGTGCTCACACGTGTGTGTAGCGACTTGTGTGTGATGCTAATGACAAGCAGCAAATGAACACAGTTAACGAGTGAATTCATCTATTTGAAGATTCTACTGTTGACCAGGAAAAGACAGAAGGAGAAAAGAAAACACGAGAGTCCTTCACATCTCAGTGGATAGAGTGTTGCTGCAGGAGCTGAGAGTGTGTGTGTGTGTGTGTGAGAGTGTGTGTGTGTGTGTGTCCGGCAGCGTGGGCATGTGTGGTGTGGAGTGTGTTAGTGTGTGGAGTGTTTGTTTGTGTGTTAGCGTTGGCATGTGTGTGTGTGTGTGTGTGTGTGTGTGTTAGTTTGGGCATGTGTGGAGTCTGTGTTTGTGTGTCAGCGTTGGCATGTGTGGTGTGTGTGTGTGTGTCTTAGTGTGGACATGTGTGGAGTGTGTGTGCATGTGTTTGTGAAGTGTGTGTGTGTGCATGTGTTTGCGTGAGTGTGTGTGTGAGTGTGTGTGTGTGTGTGTGTTTGAGTGTGTGTGTCTGTGTGTGTGTGTGTGTGTGTGTGTGTTTGAGTGTGTGTGTGTGTGTCTGTGTGTGTGTGTGTGTCTGTGTGTCTGTGTGTGTGTGTGTGTGTGTGTGTGTGTGTGTGTGTGTGTGTGTGTGTGTGTGTGTGTGTGTGTGTGTGTGTGTGTGTGTGTGTGTGTGTGTGTGTGTGTGTGTGTGTGTGTGGGCTCAGCTGACATCACACTCGTGTGAGAAGCTTTAAACGAGTGTTTCTGGTGGAGGCAGCGTTCGTTCTTCACACTTCACTCCCAGGTTGACGTGTAACAACATAAGCTGCTCCGGACAAAACACGCCCAGAATAGCTTCACACGTCTGCTGGGAAAACACTCGCTGCTCGGCGGCGCAGAAACAAGGCCTTTGTTCGGCAGCAGAGCAGCAGGTTGGGATGAGGGACGACCTGATCGAGGATGAACTGGTGTGTGAGTCGAACCTCCATCATCCTGACGAGCAGGTGTCGCTGCTGCATCTTGTGTTTGCCCTTTGACCTTCTGATCGTCTCTGACCTGCTGCAACCCTTGACCTCAGAGCCACTCGCTCCATTTCATCTTATTCACCACTTAAAGAACTAACTTCTGGCTCTCGTTGAAGAGATTAAAAAGGAGCAGAATGAAGATTAAACGATCATAATTAGTGCTGCAGCGATACAATCAACACAATCAACACAATCAACACAATCTCACGATTCCATTCGATACATTTTGATCATTTTGGAAATGATTTAAGGACATTTTAGTGACACCTTGTTCTTGTTTGGGTAAATGACCAGAACAGAAAAAAAAAATATGTCCAAACATCAGCTTTTAAAATCTACTATAGTCAGTGTATCCTCTCGTCCTCAGTCATTGTCATGATCTGACCGGGCACACGTGATATCGGGGGGACAGAGAGCTCGTCAAGGGGGGAAGACATGTGGCGACGGACTCTGTGTTTACGTCAACGACGCCTGGTGCCACAAATGCTGCTATGGTCTACAAACGCTGCTATGGTCTACAAACACTTCTATGGTCTACAAACGCTGCTATGGTCTACAAACGCTGCTATGGTCTACAAACACTGCTATGGTCTACAAACGCTGCTATGGTCTACAAACACTCTATGGTCTACAAACACTTCTATGGTCTACAAACACTTCTATGGTCTACAAACGCTGCTATGGTCTACAAACACTTCTATGGTCTACAAACACTTCTATGGTCTACAAACGCTGCTATGGTCTACAAACGCTGCTATGGTCTACAAACACTTCTATGGTCTACAAACGCTGCTATGGTCTACAAACACTTCTATGGTCTACAAACGCTGCTATGGTCTACAAACACTTCTATGGTCTACAATCGCTGCTATGGTCTACAAACACTTCTATGGTCTACAATCGCTGCTATGGTCTACAAACACTGCTATGGTCTACAAACACTGCTATGGTCTACAAACGCTGCTATGGTCTACAAACACTTCTATGGTCTACAATCGCTGCTATGGTCTACAAACACTGCTATGGTCTACAAACACTGCTATGGTCTACAAACACTGCTATGGTCTACAAACACTGCTATGGTCTACAAACGCTGCTATGGTCTACAAACACTTCTATGGTCTACAAACGCTGCTATGGTCTACAAACACTGCTATGGTCTACAAACACTTCTATGGTCTACAAACACTGCTATGGTCTACAAACACTGCTATGGTCTACAAACGCTGCTATGGTCTACAAACACTTCTATGGTCTACAATCGCTGCTATGGTCTACAAACACTGCTCATCTCGGTTTATGAGTCTACGATTATTAAATGCCGGCCTTTCTACCTGCCATTAGTGGCATCATACACCCCCCCGTCTCCAATAACAACAGAATGCCACCAGCACAGCAGTGACCAGTAGACAGCACCACCCAGATACCTTCCACATCCTGGCTGGAGGTTTCAACCACGCCAACCCAAAGAACGTGTTTCCACAACTAACACAACACATCAACTTCCCAACACGAGGCAACAATATCCTGGACCATGTTTACTACACACACCAAGGTGCCTACATAGATCGTCCTCTCCACCATCTCGGAGCCTCAGACCTCACCACTGCTATGCTAATGCCAGCAGACAGGCTGCTGTCAACAAACCAGCTAAAAGGCTGAGTCGCGTGTGGCCTGAGGGTTCTACAGAAGCACTCCAGGACTGCTCCTCCACCACAGACTGGAGCATGTTCAGAGAAGCAGCCACCTACAACGGCACCTCAGACCTCCAAGAGTACATGGACGATGGACCATCATCCCAGTCACAAAGAAGTCGTCCATCTCCAGCTACAACGACTACCGTCTGATCGCACTCACTCCATCCTCATGAAGTGCTTCGAGCGGCTAGTCCTGCAACATATAAATTCTGAGCTGACTGGCCAAAAAAGCCCACCAGCGCCTGTACTTCCTCCACAGACTGAGGAGAGCAAGAGCCCAACCACCCATGATGCATCACCGTGTGGTACCTGCACCGTGTCCTGCCAAAAGAAGCTGCAGCGCATCGTGAGAGCAGCTGAGAAGATCATTGGCTTTGACAGTCATCAGCTCCTCCAGGATCATCAGCTCCATCCTGGTTATTAATCCTTCCATTAGTCTCTAATGAAGGAAGTTTAGACGGTAACATAGAGAGCGACCTGACGATACCTATCTGATCATCTTTTCACTTCTCAAACCAACTCCTTTAGATCGTTTCAGTCCCGTCTTAGTTTAGAAAAAGGGGAATTCTAGGCCATCTTAGAACCCTCTTTATGACTCAAATGATAACTCAAATCTATCAAAGTCTTTGATCTAATGTTGAGTTGTTTAAGAAAAGTTATGTCATCAACTGTCTTCATGTCATCAACTGTCTTCAGACACAAGAGGCACCTTAGAAGGTAAATGGAAGTCAGTGGAGAAGACAAATGAACCACAGCTGGAACAGACGGAAGGTCTTCATCAAGGGTTCAGGAATGAAGGATTCAACGTCCATCATTTCCTACAAGACATCACTCAATCTGGAAGACCTAGACTCCACAGAGTGAAGACCTGAAGGACGGACTGGTGGTGGATGAGAGAGTCCACCTCCGGATCTCCTGGCACCAGACAGACGAGAGCCTGGAGCAGAATCACAATCACAGCCTGCAGACTCGTTTCTGCGCCGAGCCTCGGGGCACGAGAGGAAACACCTTGTGCAGCTTGTTTGACGTGAGGCGGAGGAGGAACTGTGGGCAGGTGACAGTTGTGCAGAGAAACCACATGATCCGAGAGCATGATGGCTGCAGACATGAGGAGGAGGAACTGTGGACAGGTGAGACATGAAACCATATGACCAGAGAGCATGATGGCTGCAGACATGAGGAGGAGGAACTGTGGACAGGTGAGACATGAAACCATATGACCAGAGAGCATGATGGCTGCAGACATGAGGAGGAGGAACTGTGGACAGGTGAGACATGAAACCACATGATCCGAGAGCATGATGGCTGCAGACATGAGGAGGAGGAACTGTGGACAGGTGAGACATGAAACCACATGACCAGAGAGCATGATGGCTGCAGACATGAGGAGGAGGAACTGTGGACAGGTGAGACATGAAACCACATGACCAGAGAGCATGATGGCTGCAGACATGAGGAGGAGGAACTGTGGACAGGTGAGACATGAAACCACATGACCAGAGAGCATGATGGCTGCAGACATGAGGAGGAGGAACTGTGGACAGGTGAGACATGAAACCACATGATCCGAGAGCATGATGGCTGCAGACATGAGGAGGAGGAACTGTGGACAGGTGAGACATGAAACCACATGACCAGAGAGCATGATGGCTGCAGACATGAGGAGGAGGAACTGTGGACAGGTGAGACATGAAACCACATGACCAGAGAGCATGATGGCTGCAGACATGAGGAGGAGGAACTGTGGACAGGTGAGACATGAAACCACATGACCAGAGAGCATGATGGCTGCAGACATGAGGAGGAGGAACTGTGGACAGGTGAGACATGAAACCACATGATCCGGAGAGCATGATGGCTGCAGACATGAGGAGGGAGGAACTGTGGACAGGTGAGACATGAAACCACATGACCAGAGAGCATGATGGCTGCAGACATGAGGAGGAGGAACTGTGGACAGGTGAGACATGAAACCACATGATCCGAGGGGCATGATGGCTGCAGACATGAGGAGGAGGAACTGTGGACAGTGAGACATGAAACCACATGACCAGAGACATGATGGCTCAGACATGAGGAGGAGGAACTGTGGACAGGTGAGACATGAAACCACATGACCAGAGAGCATGATGGCTGCAGACATGAGGAGGAGGAACTGTGGACAGGTGAGACATGAAACCACATGACCAGAGAGCATGATGGCTGCAGACATGAGGAGGAGGAACTGTGGACAGGTGAGACATGAAACCACATGACCAGAGAGCATGATGGCTGCAGACATGAGGAGGAGGAACTGTGGACAGGTGAGACATGAAACCACATGATCCAAGAGCATGATGGCTGCAGACATGAGGAGGAGGAACTGTGGACAGGTGAGACATGAAACCACATGATCCAAGAGCATGATGGCTGCAGACATGAGGAGGAGGAACTGTGGACAGGTGAGACATGAAACCACATGACCAGAGAGCATGATGGCTGCAGACATGAGGAGGAGACGACACAAGAGTCGATGACACAACACCATGAAAGGCAAAGACTTAAAACGTCAGAGTGAATAGTGAAGACAGTGAAATACACGAGTACTGACGACGTTACAATCATCGGAGAAGACAGGAAGAGATGAATATTGATGATGAGGAGAGAAGAGAACATGATTGTAGACGACAGGAAAGAAAACAATCATGAAGACAAGGACGGACAGAAGCGTAGAAGAAAGATGGAGATGAAGAGAAAATAAACAATCGAAGAAAACATGTAGAAGAAGAAATCATGAACGTAGAGACACGATAGAGCAGGAGAGTCATGAGTAATGATACAGAGCCCCCTGGAGTAATACTACAGAGCCTCACAGAGTAATATGACGAAGCCTCATGGAGTAATATGACGGAGCCTCACAGAGTAATATGACGAAGCCTCACGGAGTAATATGACGGAGCCTCACGGAGTAATATGACGAAGCCTCACAGGGTAATATGACGAAGCCTCACAGAGTAATATGACGAAGCCTCACAGAGTAATATGACGGAACCTCACAGAGTAATACTACAGAGCCTCACAGAGTAATATGACGAAGCCTCACAGAGTAATACTACAGAGCCTCACAGAGTAATATGACGAAGCCTCACAGAGTAATATGACAGAGCCTCACAGAGTAATATGACGAAGCCTCACAGAGTAATATGACGAAGCCTCACGGAGTAATATGACGAAGCCTAACGGAGTAATATGACGGAACCTCACGGAGTAATTATGACGGAGCCTCACGGAGTAATATGACGAAGCCTCATGGAGTAATATGACGAAGCCTCACAGAGTAATATGACGAAGCCTCACAGAGTAATATGACGAAGCCTCACGGGTAATATGCAAGCCTCACAGAGTAATATGACGAAGCCTCACAGAGTAATATGACGAAGCCTCACAGAGTAATATGACGAAGCCTCACAGAGTAATATGACGAAGCCTCACAGAGTAATATGACGAAGCCTCACAGAGTAATATGACGGAGAAGCCTCAGCCTCACGGAGTAATATGACGGAGCCTCACGGAGTAATATGACGAAGCCTAAGAGTAATATGACGAAGCCTAACGGAGTAATATGACGGAACCTCACAGAGTAATATGACGAAGCCTCACGGAGTAATATGACGAAGCCTCACGGAGTAATATGACGAAGCCTCACAGAGTAATATGACGAAGCCTCACGGAGTAATACGAAGCCTCACGAGTAATATGACGGAGCCTCACGGAGTAATATGACGAAGCCTCACGGAGTAATATGACGAAGCCTCACGGAGTAATATGACGAAGCCTCACGGAGTAATATGACGAAGCCTCACGGAGTAATATGACGAAGCCTCATGGAGTAATATGACGAAGCCTCACGGAGTAATATGACGAAGCCTCACGGAGTAATATGACGAAGCCTCACAGAGTAATATGACGAAGCCTCACGGAGTAATATGACGGAGCCTCACGGAGTAATATGACGAAGCCTCACGGAGTAATATGACGAAGCCTCACGGAGTAATATGACGAAGCCTCACGGAGTAATATGACGGAGCCTCACGGAGTAATATGACGAAGCCTCACGGAGTAATAAGACGAATAGCCTCACGGAGTAATATGACGAAGCCTCACGGAGTAATATGACGAAGCCTCACGGAGTAATATGACGAGAGCCTCACGGAGTAATATGACGGAGCCTCACGGAGTAATATGACGGAGCCTCACAGGAGTAATATGACGAAGCCTCACGGAGTAATATGACGAAGCCTCACGGAGTAATATGACGAAGCCTCACGGAGTAATATGACGAAGCCTCACGGAGTAATATGAACCTCACGAGTTGGAAGCCTCACGGAGTAATATGACGAAGCCTCACGGAGTAATATGACGAAGCCTCACAGAGTAATATGACGAAGCCTCACGGAGTAAAAGCCTCACGGAGTAATATGACGAAGCCTCACGGAGTAATATGACGAAGCCTCACGGAGTAATATGACGAAGCCTCATGGAGTAATATGACGAAGCCTCACGGAGTAATATGACGAAGCCTCACGGAGTAATATGACGAAGCCTCACGGAGTAATATGACGAAGCCTCACGGAGTAATATGACGAAGCCTCACGGAGTAATATGACGAAGCCTCACGGAGTAATATGACGAAGCCTCACGGAGTAATATGACGAAGCCTCACGGAGTAATATGACGGAGCCTCACGGAGTAATATGACGAAGCCTCACGGAGTAATATGACGAAGCCTCATGGAGTAATATGACGAAGCCTCACGGAGTAATATGACGAAGCCTCACGGAGTAATATGATGAAGCCTCCGAAGAAAGGAGGAGAGGACATGAAGAAGGGAGGAGAGGACATGAAAAAAGGAAGAGAGGAGGTGAAGAAAGGAGGAGAGGACATGAAAAAAGGAGGAGAGGGCATGAAGAAAGGAGGAGAGGAAATGAAGAAAGGAGGAGAGGAAGCAGTCGTGGAGGAGGTGAAGAGCAGAAAGAGATAAAGGATTCCAGATGTTTCTCGTGCAGCTAATCTGCATCCTAATAAGTGAACAAGCTTCAGCTGCTATAGTGGAGGCTGCCAGTCACACACACACGCACACACGCACACGCACACACACACACACACACACACACACACACACACACACACACACACACACACACACACACGCCAGCCGCTCCCCTCCACCCGCCATTTTATCTTGCTTTCTAATTCTGGAGTTTATTTCTCCTGCAGTAATCATCCTCCATCTGTCAGACGCTCCATTGTTTCTGCAGCGTGACGTCGAGACTCATCATCGACTCACAACAACAATCATGTCTCACAACAATCATGTCGCACACTAGATCACACCGACCGCTCGGACCACCAGAGGAGACGCACAACACAACACTCCTGTTTACTGAGGAGTCGCTCGTGTCCAGTCGAGAGGCAACATAACAAACACACACAGTGAGGTGAGAGTCAACACAACAAACACACACACTGAGGTGAGAGTCAACACAACAAACACACACACTGAGGTGAGAGTCAACACAACAAACACACACACTGAGGTGAGATTCAACTCAACAAACACACACACTGAGGTGAGATTCAACACAACAAACACACACACACAGTGAGGTGAGAGTCAACACAACAAATACACACAGTGAGGTGAGAGTCAACACAACAAACACACACACAGAGTGAGAGTCAACAGAACAAACACACACACACACACACACAGTGAGGTGAGAGTCAACACAACAAACACAAACACACAGTGAGGTGAGAGTCACACAACAACACACACACACACAGTGAGGTGAGAGTCAACACAACAAACACACACACACACAGTGAGGTGAGAGTCAACACAACAAACACACACAATCACACACAGTGAGGTGAGAGTCAACACAATCCCTCTCAACGACCCTCCCATAATGCTTTGCCGCCCAGCCAACCAATCACAGCTCTCGATCACTTCTTTACAACAACCACACAAATCTTTCTCCATTTTTGAAAAATCACGATACAATGTATGGAACCAAGGACTCACAACTTATACACATGAAACCATGTATGTTCTGCTACACAACACCCTGTAACAGCAACACATTCTCTACAAAGACACTGTTTCTTTAAGCGACTACACAGACAGCAGACGACAAAAATCAAACTTGCAGGTAAACTTGGTTAACTTGATTTACTACTCAACACGTGATAGTTAAAAACAATTATTGTAAAATGTAGCATATTTTCAACCGAGTGCTAAACTTGTTAGCTTAGCCAGCGGCTAACGGTGCTAGCAGCAGAGAAGTGAATTTTAACACTTGAGCTGTGTCTCAAATCACATACTTGTGTACTTAAACTTAGTATTTTTAGTGCATAAGTGCGTCTCAATTCTTAGTATGTAAATGTAGTGCTTCATACACACTAGATTGACACTAAAACACCCACAAAACTGAGTATGGATCGATGGACACTTTCTACACTAAACGACTCCATCTTAGTGACGTTGACGTTCTAAACTGAAGTTATATATATATATATATATATATATATTAATATATATATATATATATATATATATATATATATATATATATATTCATATACTTCCAGGTGTATTTTCAGCAGCAGTACGAGGACGACACGTCTTCTCTTCTGATACCGGCATAAATATCTCGTCAATATTTCTCATATTTCTTGAAACCAAACGTGCTGCCAGCAGGTGTCGCTAGTGTTCCTACAGCTGCTTGAAATCATCCTTAAATAGTAGTAGAAGAAGAAGCTGTTGCATCATTTCCTGTTAGTGTGTAGCAGCAGAGTTTGATTTGAGACATAACTAACTAACTAACGGTGCTAGCAGCAGAGTATTCTAACAGTAACACTTGTTCTTCAGGTTATAATGTAAAGACGTAGAAAACATGCGTCCCTGAAATGAAGTGAATCTCGTCACTGACTGTAAAGATTAAAGTGTAAAGTAACGTCTGCTGAACAAACATGTTTCATACGTTCATGTCTAGATGTTCTGAGATCATGTCTGTTCTTCAGAAAAGTCCAAAAGAACTAATTGAAAATGGTTATCACGCGCACACACGCACACACACACACACACAGACACAGACACAGACACAGACACAGACACGCGCACACGCACGCACGAACGCACACACACACGCACACGCACGCACGAACGCACACACACACACACACACCAACTGTTCACAGTCGAGGAAAAGATGAAAACGTTGAAACTGGATCTATTCTCGTCTCGTGTCAAAGGTTCATCAGACTCTCTTCACTCGACTGTAACAAAGACGACGAAGAGACAGAAATAGAGCGTCGTGAAGTTCTGATGGTTCGTGATCAACTCTGTCACGGGATCAAGTCGACGGCGTCACAGTCTGGTTATTAAGTTGTGTTTCATTGTGTTATTACTGTTGTTGTGTTGTTTTGTGTTAAAATTAGTTTTTTCTCGAGACATTTACGTCAGTATCTGCTCTGAAGACGTCAGTGATGTAGCTTCAGTTTAGCGACGTAGCTCTAGACGTAGCTTCAGTTTAGCGACGTAGCTCTAGACATAGCTTCAGTGTAGCGACGTAGCTCTAGTGGTAGCTTCAGTGTAGTGACGTAGCTCTAGACGTAGCTTCAGTGTAGCGACGTAGCTCTAGACGTAGCTTCAGTGTAGCGACGTAGCTCTAGTGGTAGCTTCAGTGTAGCGACGTAGCTCTAGTCGTAGCTTCAGTTTAGCGACGTAGCTCTAGACGTAGGTTCAGTTTAGCAACGTAGCTCTAGACGTAGCTTCAGTGTAGCGACGTAGCTCTAGTGGTAGCTTCAGTGTAGTGACCTAGCTCTAGACGTAGCTTCAGTGTAGCGACGTAGCTCTAGACGTAGCTTCAGTGTAGCGACATAGCTCTAGTTGTAGCTTCAGTGTAGTGACGTAGCTCTAGACGTAGCTTCAGTGTAGCGACGTAGCTCTAGACGTAGCTTCAGTTTAGCGACGTAGCTCTAGACGTAGCTTCAGTTAAGCGACGTAGCTTCAGTGTAGCGACGTAGCTCTAGACATAGCTTCAGTTTAGCGACGTAGCTCTAGTCATAGCTTCAGTTTAGCGACGTAGCTCTAGACGTAGCTTCAGTTTAGTGACGAAGCTCTAGACGTAGCTTCAGTTTAGTGACGAAGCTCTAGACGTAGCTTCAGTTTAGTGACGAAGCTCTAGACGTAGCTTCAGTTAAGCGACGTAGCTTCAGTGTAGCGACGTAGCTCTAGACATAGCTTCAGTTTAGCGACATAGCTCTAGTCATAGCTTCAGTTTAGCGACGTAGCTCTAGACGTAGCTTCAGTTTAGTGACGAAGCTCTAGACGTAGCTTCATCTATGTCACTAAGATGACATTGAGGGTGGAAAGTGTTCATCCATCCATACTCAAGTTTCTGGACAATTGAGTGTGGATAGTGCACTACATTTTTCCGCACACTACTTACACATTGAGTGTTAGTGAAGAAGTTCATGATTTGGGCGGGAAGTGGGACGATGGCGTCCATGTCACCCTGGTCTTGATATCAAAGTAACATCGATGTTTTGATTCCTGGAATACTTGACTTTCAACAAGACATAAATTGAAATTATTGTAAGTAAACTAGTAATAGTAAAACTATATATATATATATATATATATATATATATAATATGTTATTACAATACACTACCTGTCTGCTGTCCTTTTTCATGAGAAAAGGTTTTGGGAACATTTCTTAACTTCTAAACCCACTTCTCTCACTAGATTTTGAAGAACATCTACCCTTCCTTTAACAAGCTATAAAGGACTGTTTGAAGATAAAGTGGTGACACGTGAGTTCTTTACTCGACTGACTCGTGTCACTTTCTGAGCACTTTAGAACTTCAACACTTGTATGTAGAGTGAGTGGAGAAGGTTAAACCTGGTCTAAACGCACTGGTCTGTGTGAAGAACACAACGAGTCCCAGAGCGAGGACCTCCTCGCGAGTCTTCTGAGTGACTCGGACCCACAACAGTGTGTAGAGCTTGTGTGTCGTTAACTTCTCAGCACAAACAAGATGAAAGATCACAACATCACACGTGTGACTCTCAGCTGCTGCAGGATCAGATCCACGACTCAGAGACCGTCAGCGAAACATCTGCTCCAACACTCCAGGACAGAAGAGACTTTGATT
Organism: Callionymus lyra; assembly: GCA_016630915.1. Lineage (NCBI taxonomy): Eukaryota > Metazoa > Chordata > Actinopteri > Syngnathiformes > Callionymidae > Callionymus > Callionymus lyra. The sequence goes on from JACEEU010000690.1 coordinate 547,503, forward strand.
GGAAAAGTGTTTGATCAACATCTTCTTCTGAGGTGGAAGTGACTCGTTCACTCACTGGCAGTTAAGTTTAGCTTCGAAACATCATCGGAACGACGATAATAGTCGCCGCCATCTGCTCGCCGCGTCACAGGAAAAAGGATGGGCTGGCGTTCCCTCCTTCGTAACGGGTCCACCAGGACCAGTTAGAGGAGACGGATGTTTGAGGATCGAAGGAAGAAGGTTGTCGCGCTCACCCATCACTTTGACGAAGTAGGCGTCGGAGTCGAAGTTGTTCTTCAGGGCGTGGATCACCAGGTCCTTCTTGCCCTCCACGTGGTTCAGGACCAGGACGTCCAGGATCCCCTGAAGAGCAGAGAGACGGTACTTAAGGTTGAAATACTTCAAATGAGGAAGTAGAATTATGATGATGTTGTTTTGAGCCTAGTTACTCAGAGAGACACTTGACTTGTTCACTGTTCTTCGTCCAAACACCTCCATGTACTGCTCGTCTGTAACGTCCTCTTGTTATTGAAGCTTCAGTTTTTCAGAAAACAAACCAACAAGTTTATATATAAAGCTTGTTTGTGGAGGCAGATCCCAGTGTCTCTGGACTGACTGGGAGCTTCTGCTACGATCCAGGAAGGGCTGCACGATACATCGAAAAAATATCAACATCGCGATATTGTCTTTCAACCTCCTTTGTTAAAGCAACATATTGTAAGAACTTTTCATCTCGTCTCAGTTGTTTTCTTAGAAGATCGTGAACTTCCAAACAAACCTGTCCGTCTTCACCGTATGCTAACGAGCTAAGTTGTTAGCGTCATTTATAAAGTGTCATGTGTGCGTCTTCACCGTATGCTAACGAGCTAAGTTGTTAGCGTCATTTATAAAGTGTCATTTATAAAGTGTTATGTGTCCGTCTTCACCGTATGCTAACGAGCTAAGTTGTTAGCATCATTTATAAAGTGTTATGTGTGCGTCTTCACCGTATGCTAACGAGCTAAGTTGTTAGCATCATTTATAAAGTGTTATGTGTGCGTCTTCACCGTATGCTAACGAGCTAAGTTGTTAGCGTCATTTATAAAGTGTAATGTGTGCGTGTACAAGGATTTATTATTGATTTGGTGATATCGCGACGCGCCGGCAGCTCCTCTCTGATGTCGCTCAGTTTGGCGGGAAACCGATGCAAGTCCCGCGAGACTGAGCGTTATAAGAGAGATTTTTCTACCATCATGTCGACACAGAAGCTAAAGTACTCGCTCCTGCACACGGCAACACTTTTAGGTGAAAGAAAAATATCACATTAATATCGCTAACACACTTCAAGACACTCATATCAAATATCGCACATATTTCTAAGGTCGTGCAGCTCTAAATCCAGGTGTGAATAAATGGACGTTACAGACGAGCAGGAGGAGTTTAGATGTTTTTCAGAGTCTTTTTGAAAAGGGAGGACAAAGAAAAGTGAAAAGCTCCGGCTACGACCGTCATATTCTTTTAAGTCAGTCAATAAAATGTACTTCCATTTTGAGCCATGAGGTAAATGACTCGGGACAGATGGGTCTCAAGTTTGTGTTTTTAGACGACCATTAAAAACGAGGAAATGGCAGCAGTTGAACAGAGTTCTTAGCATGTGAACACCTTCATGTGATCGTATTCATCACAAGAACAGATGGAATCACAGGAAGTGTTGGTCGTGGAAAACAGACTCTGGACCATCTGGAGCCAAGGTTTATTTGAAGATGCCAGTGTTGTGTCGTTCTATCGTGGTTCATATAGTAGCGTCACTACTTTGTGATTGACAGGATCCACCATGTGTATGTAACACCACACGCTATTGGCTCATGACGCCAAAGGAAATGCATGTTGGGACCTAATAATGAGCTGCTTGCAGGAGGTCTGCGCTCTTTTGGAAAAGAATCCAGTCTTTAACCTCAATGAGGGCATGATGTCGACCTGTGGATCTAAATGAACATCTTGAACTCTGACCCCGAGGAACATCGACCTCGACCCGAGGACCCGGGGAAACCTCTACAGAAGAGCCGGAACCAAAGACTCACGTCCTCGTAGATGTCGAAGAACATGGCCATGATGGGGTTGGGGATGGCGGCGAGCTCCGGCTGATCCCAGTGGATGCGGAACATCCGGCCCACGCTCTGGCAGCTGCTGTTGTCGCACGGAACGTTCTCCATGAGGAACGCTCGCTGCTGACCACTGCGAGGAGAGAGAGAGAGAGAGAGAGTTGAGATGTCTACAGTTTCAGGTGAAGACAGAGTTCCTGGAAACATGTGTGATGAGGCTCACGAAGACCCTGATGTAGTTTTCTCCGCCTGCATGTTTGCAGACATCAGCCCTGATCCTCCAGGGAGGCCGACTCTCTCCTCTCCTCCCTCCTCCTCTCCTCCTCCTCCTCCTCCTCTCCTCCTCCTCCTCTCCTGTCTTTGTCTTTGGAGATCACTCTCGTACCTGCTCTCAGATCTCAGTGGGAGTCGGACGGATGGAAAGTGGGAGTGAAGTATAAATAGAATGGCTGTCGAGTCCTGAGCCCGCGGCGCCGCCGAGAAGCGCCGCGCTGGCGTCGCGGAGAGGGAAGTGGGACGACGGCGTCGTATCAAAAGAATCAGGCACAACAACCCGCCGAAACATTACGACCACTTTAACATTCGACGTGAGCTCGGGCTCCAGAGGATGATGGTCACATGATCGGACTCACCTTTTTCAGCGGAGGCTCGCACGAAAACATGGTTCGTACGAAATCTACGAAAACAGGATTTTATTCTCTTTCGCTCTCTGTTGCTAAAGGAGTGACCTCGACTCAGCCAGAGTAAGTAAGTAAGTAAGTAACTTTTATTTGTATAGGGCTGTCCCAGACCAGGGTCACAAAGAACTTAAACAATCAGAACAATATTCAATAAAGTATATACTTTAAAGGTCAAGATAAAACTGATAACAACACAGGAGTTCCAGAAAATCAAGGAAAAGCCTGAACAAATAAAAAGGTCTTAAGATGTTTCTTTAAGGAGTCAGTAGATCCATCAAGCGCAAAGAGAGAGAAGATCGTTCCAAAGCTTGGAAGGATTTCTCTCCTCTGGTCCTGAACCAGTGCGAGGAACCATCAGTAGATTCTGATCCACAGACCTCAGAGCCCGAGCTGGGGTGTAAGTCTGGATCAGATCACTGATGGAAGGTCTGACCATGAATAGATCTGAAAGTAAGAACCAGAATTTTAAAATGATCCTGAAAGAAACTGGCAGCCAGTGAAGAGTTTGAAGGAGAAATGTGAGTTCTTCTACTAGAGCAGCCAGTGAAGAGTTTGAAGGAGAAATGTGAGTTCTTCTACTAGAGCAGCAGAGGACCCGCGCAGTGAAGAGTTTGAAGGAGAAATGTGGTTCTTCTACCCCATGAAGAGTTTGAGGAGAAATGTGAGTTCTTTTTCTAGGGGGGCCTTTTTTTTTTAGAATTCTGGCTGCAGAGTTTAGTATGAACTGCAGGCGAGACGATCCTTCTTGTTTAGACATGAAAACAAACTGTTACAATAGTCCAGACGAGAAGAAACAAACGCATGGATTATAAGATCCAGATCATGTTCCGACAACATTTTCAAGTTGAGAGATTTTTCTCAGTTGAAGGAAACAGTTTGTGGTCAGTTTTCTTCAGTGTTGAACAAGAGACATGTCTTTATCAAATACAACACCCAGGTTTCTCAGGCTCAGTTTGACAGACTGACATAAGTCACCCAAGTACTGACTCAACCCTGAACTTTATCATCAACAATCACCAGAGTTTCAGTTTTGTCCACATTTAGCTGCAAAGTGTTTTCACTCATTGTTGGATTTCTAGCAAACACTTGACTAAGTTCAGCCTCTGGGGCTCAGTTGGGTCAAAAGAGCAGTAGAGCTGGATGTCATCAGCAAACATGTGATAAGAAACATCAGGAAATCTCTGAATGATTTTACCGAGGGGAATCAAGTACAGCAAAAACAATAAAGGACCCAGAACCGAGCCTTGAGGGACTCCACACAACAGATCTACCGATTCAGACCTCATTTGATTGACAGATACACTAAAACTGCGCCCAGAAAGGTATGATGAGAACCATTCTAACACAGACCCAGACAGTCTTCATCCCTCAGTCTTCTCAGCAGGATCTGGTTCAACTGTGTCAAAGGCTGAGGACAGATCCAAGAGAACCAGAACATCATGATGTCACTGGACACTTTCAGTAAGACTGTCTCCGTAGATGTTTACGGAAGCCAGACTGAAACTTCTCATGGATGTCGCTCTGATCCAGGAACAGCTGCTCAGACACCACCTTCTCCAAGATCTTGGACAAGAAAGGGAGCTTAGAAATGGGCCTGAAATTACTGAGGTAAGTTGGGTCTAAGCCTGGTTTTTGAGCAGAGGCTCCACAATGGTTTAAATGCATTGTTAAAAAACCCTGTGGAAAGGGAGAGGTTCACCATATTGGTAACCCAGGGGCCAATTACATCAAATACTTTGATTAAAAGCAAAAGGTACTTGTCACGCGAGGTGGCCAAGACTTGATGACCTCAAAGGTCAAAGGTCACATTAGTAAGAACCAACAAGAGGCAGATCATTTCTAAACGACTGGGAGACAAAAAATGTTGCTTAAAAATCAGTAGAAAAACATTCACTCATTAGTCATGACAAGGATTTATTTTTATACCTTCACACACTTTTCTCTCCTTCATGTGACAAACTTTTGTTTCGAGGTCAGAAAAATAAAAGCTTTTCAATTAAGTTTGAACTAATCAGGTTTCACTAAACAGTTAGTTTGTGGACGATATATAATGATTTTATAATCACTGAATAAACATTAGTTTCTAGATGTGTCACTGATGCGAGTCATATTCTGACTTGTGTACTTTAAACATTTACTGTTTGTGTTAAAACATTGATTTCATTGGCACTCGAGGAAAAAGATATGAAATAAAAAAGTGTTCCAGGAACAAAACATCTCCTCTTCGTTTATGAAGAACAAAATAAAAACATATCAATTAACATCAACTAAAGATTCGTGTCTTTGATGTAAAAACCTTTCATTTGTACTTTAAACAACATTAAAGTTTCCACAGAACTGTGAAGCTACGGAATCAACAAAAGAGTTCCTGGAAAGGTTGACGTACGACAGACACGAGGTGAGTTCGACAGAAACACTAGACAACAGTAGAAAAAATAGAAACACACTCTGGAACTTTCCTGTGAGTCGAGGAACTTCTGCAGCGAGAGATTAGAAGTGACTTCACGTCAGAGTTTCCTCTTGGACCAGAACCAGCTGGTGATTGATCCAGGAGGTGTGCAGGGACCTGCTGGAGAACCGGACTGTTCGCGTTTATTTCAACTAACACGTATATAAGCTGCGGTCGTCGACTTTGTTCCGTCTTTATTTTAACTAAGATCAACTTCTACACGACCACAAAACCACACTAATTAACTAAGTAACGGTGAACCCCCATGATGCCTTTCTACACACTGCTCGGTTACGTTGTCGTCACAATACTGTATTTAAATCTACGTTGCTCTGTCAAAAGTCATCCAAAGCTGTGTTTTGTTGGCTGGGCGGCAAAGCATCCCGACGGCTGTTCAGTTCATATTTTGTGCTTGTGTTTAGCAAGCAGTGGAGGTTCAGAGCCGTCAGCAAACACATGTGTGTCGCAGCCGTGACTCCACACACCTGATGATGACATTTACACACACAGACCCTCAGGGGGCGCTGTAGAGAACCTTAGACGACAAAAATGAATTTATTTCAGATCTAATAGTCTCTGGTAAGACGTCAAACTGAACTGCGCAGAAATAACATTTAAAGTCTCTATATTGTTATTTCTCCTGGTCTGGTCTGTGTGTGTGTGTGTGTGTGTGTGTGTGTGTGTGTCTCTAGGTGTGTGTGTGTGTCTCTAGGTGTGTGTGTGTGTCTCTAGGTGAGTGTGTGTGTGTCTCTAGGTGTGTGTGTCTAGGTGTGTGTGTGTGTGTGTCTCTAGGTGTGTGTGTGTGTCTCTAGGTGAGTGTGTGTGTGTCTCTAGGTGTGTGTGTGTGTCTCTAGGTGTGTGGGTGTGTCTCTAGGTGAGTGTGTGTGTGTCTCTAGGTGTGTGTGTGTGTGTGTGTGTCTAGGTGTGTGTGTGTGTGTGTGTCTCTAGGTGTGTGTGTGTGTGTGTCTCTAGGTGTGTGTGTGTGTCTCTAGGTGTGTGTGTGTGTGTGTCTCTAGGTGTGTGTGTGTGTCTCTAGGTGTGTGTGTGTGTGTGTCTCTAGGTGTGTGTGTGTCTAGGTGTGTGTGTGTGTGTCTCTAGGTGTGCGTGTCTAGGTGTGTGTGTGTGTGTCTCTAGGTGTGTGTGTGTGTCTCTAGGTGTGTGTGTGTCTCTAGGTGTGTGTGTGTGTCTCTAGGTGTGTGTGTGTCTCTAGGTATGTGTGTGTGTGTGTCGCTAGGTGTGTGTGTGTCTCTCGTGTGTGTGTGTGTGTGTGTGTGTGTGCCTCAATTACTGAATGAACTTTGTGTGGGAGCAGATGTGTGTGAGCCTCGGGGAGAGACGTCTGGTTCCAGCTCCACATGCTTCTCTTCTAATTGGTCTGCAGAGGCTGGTCAGGCTCGCGGGATTCGAACCCTCCGTCCTCACCTGCTCGTCCTCACACTCTGGTCCAGGTCTGGTCCAGGTCCGGACCAGCTCGCCCTGGACCTCGCTCCACCAACGCAGACTCTCCTCCGTGAGACTTCACGGTCCCGGGAGACACTGTGGTGTGTTCCTTAACCAGAGTGCAGACGGAGGGATTCCCTCGACCGAACCAGAGTTTCAACAACAACAACAACAATCACAACAACAATCACAACAAAGACAACAATCACAACAACAATCACAACAAAGACAACAATCACAACAAAGACAACAATCACAACAAAGACAACAATCACAACAAAGACAACAATCACAATGACAATCACAATCAAAACAACAACAATCAAACCAACAACAACAATCACAACAACAAAGACAACAATCACAACGACAATCACAACAATCAAAACAACAACAATCACAGCAACGACAACAATCACAACAACAACAACAACAATCACAACAACAACAATCACAGCAACAACAACAATCACAACAACGACAACAACAATCACAACAACAACAATCCCAGCAACAACAACAATCACAACAACGACAACAACAATCACAGCAACGACAACAATCACAACAACGACAACAATCACAACAACGACAACAACAATCACAGCAACGACAACAATCACAACAACGACAACACTCACAGCAACAACAATCACAACGACAACAATCACAACAACGACAACAACAATCACACCAACAACAATCACAACAACAACAATCACACCGACAACAATCAGAACGACAGCAATCCCAGCAACAACAACAATCACAACAACGACAACAACAATCACAGCAACGGCAACAACAATCACAACAACAACAATCACAGCAACGACAACAATCACAGCAACAACAACAATCACAACAACGACAACACTCACAGCAACAACAATCACAACAACAACAATCAGAACTCTGGTTTAAAACTGTCTTCACAGGCTCATGAAAGATGATTCATTTACTGGTTTTGATTTCTATTGTTTCTTGTTGTGTCTGAGGTCATGCAACGACCCAACCTTCAAATCCACCAGAGCTCCAGATGGAACTCCAAATCAAAACCTTTAAGTTTGAACATTTCTAGCTGGTATCGAACGTTTCACAACCTCAGGATCAGAGTCTCAACCACACGAGGCTCGAGAAAGTTCAGCAGAAAATCCACCAAACTGTATGAAACACCTTCGACCTCAAATAACCTCTGTTCCTTAAAACAACAACATCTTCGCAGGTCAACACAACAACAACATCAAAGTACTTCAGCAGTAAGTGATACACATGTGGACAACAGTACAGTCAGAGTTGACGTCTCTACGTTTGATTTTTACAACACAAAACATCTTTTCTTTTCAGTGAATGTCAAGTTGAGATGTGACGACACATGAAAACCACGGTCGCAGAAATAAACACATCTGACACATATCGTCACACACACACACACACACACACACACACACACACACACACACACACAATGTGTCAAGTAAACCAAGAGTCAACGGATGTTCATCAAAACATGATCTCAAATGATTTCACACGACATCTGACTTTTAAAAATGTTTTTTTCTCTGTAATATCAGAACAAGAGAAGCTCTGGTGGACGACGTCAATCCAGACTCAACTAATCTGTGTGTGTGTGTGTGTGTGTTAGTGTGTGTGTGTGTGTGTGTGTGTGTGTGTGTGTGTGTGTGTGTGTGTGTGTGTCGGGGCGGGCGTCACTATTTCACTTCTGTCGGATTAGAAGAGGATAATCCAGCTTTCGTCGGATCGACTTGTTTTTCAAGAATCAAACTGCGATTGTACACTTAACCAAAAGTTATTAACGATTAGCGTCTAAACACTGGTTCAGACGTTTCAAACTTCACTTCCTGTTCAGAGACGGACACCGGGGACGGGGGACACCCTGGACAGCTCTCCGGTCCATCACAGGACGGGTGTGTAGACTCGTATTTTAAGAGCCACCCGTGGAGGTTTTAGGACTTCGGGTCCATATCCCTCTGGAGTCGAACCCTCCACTCTCAGGCACCATTACGCTCGGATGAGTTCTGTAGCTCCGGCTCGGCGTCGATGTAAACATCATTAATGTTTCAACTCTCCATTGTTCCGTGAGCGAGGACGAGGGTCTCGGTCGGACTCGTCCTGACGCCGACTTCAGGCTGTGATGGACAGGCTGGTATCGACGAGGACGTCCGAGCGCCTCAGGTCTGCACGAGCAGACATGAAACTTTAAAAGGATGCGATTCATTTCTCCGAGCAGAAATACAGAAGAACTCTCGTCTTCACGGAGCAACTCGTGAACTTCATCACAAACACAATGAAGGACTTTGAACCATCTCAGTACTTTGGCGCCCCCTACAGGCCAGTCCAAACTTGAAAAGAAGTTTATTCATTCATTCATTCATTCATTCATTCATCGTCTATAGCTTTATCCCGGGGTCGGGGGTCGCGGGGAGACTGGAGTCTATTCCAGTATCATAGGGCGAGAGGCAGGGGACACCCTGGACAGGACGCCAACACAAAGACAGACAACCATTCACACACACACTCATACCTACGGACAATTTCCCCAAGTTCTCAATCAACCTCTGAATGTTTTTGGACTGTGGGAGGAAACCGGAGTGTCCGGAGTAAACCCACGATATTCTTTTTAATTCCAATAATTAGAAATACTTTTTCTAAATTCAATATTCTTTAACTTTTTGATTTCAATATAAAAATCTTGTCACCAAGAGAGCAAACTCTCAGCCAATCATGTGACGCGATCATGATCACATGATGACGTAGAAGATCCAGTAGTTCTGTTGGTTTGGTCTGGAGACTCCATTACACCATAATATATTACATATAGAAAATGAAAACGTGAATTATTGGAACAAGAATATATTCCAATGTCTATGTTTGGTTGAAAACATTTAGGATATTTTTTTAAATTAATAAAATAAAATAAAAAAAATCAATTTATTCCTAAAAATACTCCGAAGCCTAAAACAACATTAAAAAAGGTTAAATTCAACCACGAACTCTGACGACTCTGATGTTCTTCTCGTAACTACGACTCAGGAACGCCGACCTCACGGAACCTTCGTTAACGACTCTCTCTCTCGAGTCACTCGAGGCCGACATCGGCTCCCGTCGTCACAGCGACCGCAGTGGAACCGGACCAGCACCGGGTAATAGCCACGGAACCAGCGGCGCCGACGTACAGAACAGGATGGATTTTTAATGGGATCGCCTAGCAACAGTCGGCTCGGCTCGTGGCGGCGGCACAGCCGGGCTGAATACTGATGGAGACGCACAGCGGCACCAGAACCGGGTCTGATTGAACTCTTTGGTGCATTTACAGGCGAGGAGGGAGGAGAGGGAGGAAAGAGAGAGAGAGGGGAGAGAGAGAGAGAAGAGAGAGAGGAGAGAGGGAGAGAGAGAGAGAGAGAGAGAGAGAGAGAGGGAGGTGGAGAGAGAAGAGAGGGAGAGAGAGGGAGGGGAGGAGAGAGAGAGAGAAGAGAGGGAGAGAGAGAGAGGGAGAGAGAGAGAGAGAGGGAGAGAGAGAGAGAGAGAGAGAGAGAGAGGGGGAGAGAGAGGAGAGAGAGAGAGGAAGAGGGGGAGAGAGGAGAGAGAGAGAGAGAGAGAGGGAGAGAGGGGGAGAGAGAGAGAGAGGGGGAGAGAGAGAGAGAGAGAGAGAGAGAGAGAGAGAGAGAGAGAGAGAGAGAGAGAGAGAGAGAGAGAGAGAGAGAGAGAGAGAGAAGCGAGACAATCCTTCATCTATTTAAACATTTGGAAGAGAAAATGACACGTTGTCTTGTTGAATTGATTTCGACGCTCGTCGCTTCTTCTCCACGGAGACAGATGTAGATGTCGTGGCTTCACAGGAGAATCTTTCTCTTCACTTTTCACTGTTGTGTGGCTCTGTCCCGGGTCTTCCCCCCACTGTGGGGGCGAGTCAGGGTGGTCCGGGAACTAAGTACCGGGAGAACTGAGCGACTCTCGTCATGTTCTTCACCCAGAGGTGTGCGACTCATCCATGAGTTTGTGAGTCGAATCGAACGAGCACGACTTGAAGAGAACCTGCGACACTATGACACGATTCTGACCCGGTTCTGACCGATCATGTTTGTTCTCTGAGCTCAGCTATAATTTGGTTGGACACCCCTGTCCTACAGTGATGATGAGACTTCAATGATCCACAGACAGTCATCCATAAATGGGAAAAACCTCCCAGAAGAGGAACCAGCCAGAGGTTCTCCCGACAACAACCTCCACAGAACTGCAGTCCTCAGTTAAGGTCAGACGTGAACTAATATAATGGATGAACCCAATACAAGTAAAACATGGGCTGGTCTGGGGCTGATCTGCTGGTTCAGGACTTGCTGTGATAAATAGAACCAGGAGTTTAATCTTGTTTTTGTCTCCCTTAATAATATATAAAACCTTCATTTATGAACAGATTTGTGGCCTTTGAAAACATTTGGTTGACAAAACTAAAGTAAAAAAACAAGAGTAAGGGGGGAAACACTTTGTCACGTCATATATTCAAGGCCACCAGAGTGAGTCCAGACGTGGTCCCAGAGGCCTTGAATCTGCTGGTACCAGAGACGAAGTGATGTTTGTTGTGATTCCGAGGAACAGCCTCATCCAGAGGTCGTCGCCGCGTTACTGTCAGCCGCTCACTGACCTACAGCCTCAGAGCCGCTGTGACTGTGTGCGTCTGTTTGTCGTGTGCGACTGTGACTGTGTGCGTTTGTTTGTCGCCACTTCTCCCTCAAGCCTTTCGCGTCACGATGTTGATTCATATTCCTTCGCCTGCCAAACACCAGTCACGTCTCCAGCTGAAGCTAAAGAATGTTGCAATCCTGAGCTCTGGTCCAAGACCCTCCGAGGGAAGGTCGGGACGCTGGTCTCTTTTCCACCGCGAGGAGTCGTTGGACAATGTGACCTACGAGGGATTAGCATGAAGCCTGGAGGACCTCGACTGAAGTCTCATCATCACTGTGTAGGACAGGGTGGCCAACCCGGTCCTCAAAGAGCCGCAGTGGCTGCAGGTTTTTGTTCCAACCAATCAAGAAGACACCTTTTCACCAATCAGGTGTCAGTGGAGTGTAATCAGTTGATGGTCAGTCTGGTGTTGCTTGTCTCCGCTGAAACCTCATTGGTTCACCTGGGCACGCTGGATCGGTTGGAACAAAAACCTGCAGCCACTCTTTGAGGACTGGGTTGGCCACCCCTGGTGTAGGAGGAGCAGAGGCTCTACTCAGCGTCTCTGCTAGACGTCTGAGCCTTTTGGTCCTTAACCCTTGTGATAGCTCAGGGTCAAGGTGACCTGAATGCCAGAAAATAAATGTGTTTGTGGTATCCCTTCTTGTGTTCTCTCTGTCCATCACTGCACATGTATTTATAAAAGGCGGGAAGGTCGCTCACCTTGACTCAGAGACAACACAAGGGATACCCAAAACACATTTGTTTCAGGGCCGACCGGTCACCTTGACCCTGAGATATCACAAGGGATAAGTCCACCCATATTGACCTACTCACACCTGATCTGTGCAAACGTCCACTGTCTCTCGAGATCATCTAAAATGTAGGTCAAACTCATGGGGGTCTTAAGTTAGTGGAGAGTCAAATGAACTCGCCGTGAGAGAGAGAGAGAGAGAGAGAGAGAGAGAGAGAGAGAGAGGCGTCAATCAAAGACCCTCATCTGTATTCGGATACTGGCGACTTGAAACAGACTCCAGCGAAGTGAGAGTAGAAAGTGAGGCAAGCAGGAGGCAAGACTTGACTGGAGGAGGTGAAGCTCCGTCGAAGGATCCTTCAAACAGGTCCTGGTGCAGGAGGACGTGACGCTGTCGAGTCGTCGTCCACAGAAAACTAGACGCGTCTAATGCTTCTTTTGCTTCTGCTCGTCTTACTTCCCTAGACTCGACCCAGTTTGTGTCGTCTTTCCACCAGCGTGGTAGGAGGTAGTGTCTCATGACCCATAAACAAATCCAGCCGGAGATCTGAGCAATGAGTCGGTGCAGCATTGTTGTGGTTTCTTTTGAGGCCCACTGCACTGAGTAGGTAGCAGGGCTGATGGGAACTCAACACAACAGAGTCGAGACCAGTCGACTTGAGTCTAGTAGGTCCAGGACTCTGTGGTGGAAAAGCGCCATAAGAGAGAGCCTGGAGAACCAAACCAAACAGCTCCTGTTGGTCATTGAAACAACACTCGTCTTCAAACCATCTCTATAGTCCCCTCACTCGTGAATAAAACCCAAAGATACCTAACTCTAGAACGGTTTCTACTTGGGTTTGCTGTCCATGGAAGGTCAAGACTGGTTCCAAAAACAGGGGAACATTTTCTACCAATGCCTGAGAAGATACTTGACAACAGGCGGGAGATGAGGCTGGAAGAAGGTCGTTCTTTAAATCTGGTCCCAGTTCTTGCTCCGTGAACGGGAAACCAGGAACAAACGTAAGTGTGTTACTAGTTTGTCAGAACTGAACGGTAACTTAAACCGTTATTCACGGACATTCCTTTCAGACTTTGATCTCCTGCAGATTTCTACACGGCTGCGAAGCAGCAGCAGGAGGATGTTCCGTAGATCCAGGGCGAGCCTGCAGCTTCTATTGTCAGGTAGCCTTCTCTCTCGCACAAACACTTCCTATTCATCCGGCGCCCTCCCGGAGTCAGAGAGTCCCGCTGGCCCTCAAGCTTTTGATGTGGAGTTGCTCCAGCTTCATGAGAGACCTGGATTGCAGGGGGGGAGGTCTAAATGTCAGCCTCCGCTGGGCCGCTCGCTGTGCTAATGTGCGAGTGTCAGGCTGGAGAGCGAGACAGGAAGCTATTTCTGGAATACAAGATGAGGTCAGACGCCTTTTTGGCTTCCCCCGCGTTCAAGATACTGTCGCACATGTCTTCCCTTGAAACTCTTGTGTTCGGGAACTTTAATTAAAAACAACAAACCTTGACCTTGAAGCAATTTGTGGTACACGTCGCTAAAAAAACTGGTAAAACATAGGAACTGAAGCCTATTGTTATTCCAGGAGTATTACTCCGTGAGGCTCCTTAGTACTTACTCACCAAAGCTATGTACTAATACTCTGCAAGGTTTTTAGTATAACTCCACAAGTCTCTGTAGTACTACTGCAAATGCGTAGCATCATGCCGGACGTCTATGGAGTGATATTACTGCCAACGGTTTGAGCGAGTGTGTCTTGGTTGTTTTACACTCAAAATCACTCTCCTGCGCGTTCAACATGTCATACACGTGCGTTCAACATGTCATACACGTGCGTTCAACATGTCATACACGTGCGTTCAACATGTCATACACGTGCGTTCAACATGTCATACACGTGCGTTCAACATGTCATACACGTGCGTTCAACATGTCATACACGTGCGTTCAACATGTCATACACGTGCGTTCAACATGTCATACACGTGCGTTCAACATGTCATACACGTGCGTTCAACATGTCATACACGTGCGTTCAACATGTCATACACGTGCGTTCAACATGTCATACACGTGCGTTCAACATGTCATACACGTGCGTTCAACATGTCATACACGTGCGTTCAACATGTCATACACGTGCGTTCAACATGTCATACACGTGCGTTCAACATGTCATACACGTGCGTTCAACATGTCATGTCATACACGTGCGTTCAACATGTCATACACGTGCGTTCAACATGTCATACACGTGCGTTCAACATGTCATACACGTGCGTTCAACATGTCATACACGTGCGTTCAACATGTCATACACGTGCGTTCAACATGTCATACACGTGCGTTCAACATGTCATAACGCACGTGCGTTCAACATGTCATACACGTATCGCGTTCAACATGTCATACACGTGCGTTCAACATGTCATACACGTGCGTTCAACATGTCATACACGTGCGTTCAACATGTCATACACGTGCGTTCAACATGTCATACACGTGCGTTCAACATACACGTCGTTCAACATGTCGTACACGTGCGTTCAACATGTCATACACGTGCGTTCAACATGTCATACACGTGCGTTCAACATGTCATACACGTGCGTTCAACATGTCATACACGTGCGTTCAACATGTCATACACGTGCGTTCAACATGTCATACACGTGCGTTCAACATGACATACACGTGCGTTCAACATGTCATACACGTGCGTTCAACATGTCATACACGTGCGTTCAACATGTCATACACGTGCGCTCTAGCCGTCATACACGCGCTCAACTTCCCTTCTGCTCAACATTCATCTGCTCACAACACCAGGCGCTGCTGCTTGAAGCCTTTTCAACATCATTTGAACATCGTTACCATGAGAGTGAACCAAGATGTCAGAACGCTTTATAAGGTTTGACTTCATCTGTTTTGTTGACGTTCCCTTTAGCACAGCTTTATCTAGAGGATGATAACACAACCCCAGTTAGACGTTTGTATCTTTTATTCTATGCGCCTTATAATCCGGAGCAAACTATTTATGAAAACACATCTAAAATAGGCCAAACATTGAAGGTGCGTCTTATAATCCGCTGCGCTTTAAAGTGCGGAAAATACGATACTTAAATTCCGGGAGCACAATGAAATATGTTGCTAAGCTACGATGCTTATATGATTAGTTGTGACGTTGAGAACAGACATGAATAATCAAACTTCATCTCAACAGTTGCATCACTGCAGGTCTTTCAAGGTGAAACATCAGCAGGATCTTCATCTAGTGAGTAGGTCATGGTGCAGACGACGAACAGAAATACCTGCACGGATCTGAACCAGCAACCCTCCCCCACTCTGCGCTAAAACCCTTGCTTGTACCAGACCTCACACACCAGCTCCGTCCCTGAGAGGCGGCAAATCCTTAACAAGGAAGAATTAATTAGCTTTCAAAAGTAAACGCTCGAGCGCCACACAGATCCAGTTGGATTCTGGCGCCGGCCCGTCGAGAGCGACTCTCCGGAGGTCCGAGACGGGAACGTCTCTGAGCGGCGCGAGTGAAGGTAATTGCTCTCCGGTGTGTTGGATTCTAACTTCAGCTAAATGTCGGGAATCTTGCTCAAGGACACTGTGACGGCTGAAGGTGTTTAGCTGCAGGTTCAGCTGCAGGTTCAGTGCTCCCGCGACACCAGCGACCCTTGAACCCTGACCTTTGTTCCTCAAGTGCGTCTTCGTGTGATGATGTCATGAATCTCACGTCGACATCGTGACGATGAAATATTAGCGCTCGCGATCACGAAGTCGGAAACATATCGACGTCCAATCGTAAAGTCGTTAAAAATGTATGGACCAAAGGAAACTGGATGATGGCAACATTTGAATTGAAAGCACCATCTAACTAATGGCTACATTCGAGAAGAACGTAATTCACTTCGGTCGGAAAAAATGATTGATGCTATAACGAATGTAGACATCGATAAGTAACGCTAGTTATGAGTTGTTCACTTATTTTTCTGAGACAAATGGATAAGAAAAACATTTCAATTGAAAGTACTATAGAGCTAATGGCTACATAAACATTTACATTTTTGACTTCAAAATGTCAGAAGTAGATGTAGTTTCACTTACATCTGACAGAGAAAAAAAATGCGATTATGGTCCTTAATCCTTGTGATAGCTCAGGGTCAAGGTGACCCGAATGCCAGAAAAAAAATGTGTTTGTGGTATCCCTTCTTGTGTTATCTCTGGCTCCATCACCGCACATGTATGTATGAAACTCATGGGGGTCTTAATTTAGTGGAGAGTGAAAATGTTAAATGGTGTCAAATGTCAAAGTTCAGATCTAGAAACTTGACTTGGTAACCACAGATCTTTGTTAAACTCTGTTCTCATATCGTATGGCAACAGTTGTTAGATCGCCCACATGAACTCGCCGTGAGAGAGAGAGGCGTCAATCAAAGCCCCTCATCTGTATTCTGACAGCGGCGTCTTGATTCAGTCGCTGAAACAGTCGACTCCGGCGGAGTGAGAGTAGAAAGTGAGGCAAGCAGGAGGCAAGACGTGACTGGAGGAGGTGAAGCTCCGTCGAAGGATCCTTCAAACAGGTCCTGGTGCAGGAGGACGTGACGCTGTCGAGTCGTCGTCCACAGAAAACTAGACGCAACTCAAGTGTGTTCACAACGTCAGCAGCTGCACCATCAACACAACTGTTCATACTTTTGTGTTGTCATTACTTCACAATTACCTTTTTTAAAATAGATCATTTGAAATAACATTATTTTCACTGAACCACCATTTTATTTTAATTTACCTTTATTCGTGGAAGACAAAAATAATGTTAAACTTTCTCAGAAATGGTTCATTTTAACCCATTTATTTTAGCTTTTTGTGTTATTTGTACATACTGTACATCATCATCATTTTATTTTGTACATCAATGATGATTCTGACCTTTTATTTGAAGCAAACATAAGTTCATTTAATTTTTATATAATATCAGTTTATTAAGATTCAATTTGTTGAATAAGGATCGTTTTATAGCCAGTATTCTTGGATTTTTACTGTTAGATAATTATACTTATTAGAAATGATTTCTTTAATCATGATGTATAGTTTATATAGTGATATAGTATATCTTTAGTTCTACACTCAGATGAGTGAGTAACTAAACTACACTCAGGTGATTGAGTAACTACAGTACACTCAGATGAGTGAGTAACTACAGTCCACTCAAATGAGTGAGTAACTAAACTACACTCAGATGAGTGAGAAACTAAACTACACTCAGATGAGTGAGTAACTAAACTACACTCAGATGAGTGAGTAACTAAACTACACTCAGATGAGTGAGTAACTACAGTCCACTCAAATGAGTGAGTAACTAAACTACACTCAGATGAGTGAGTAACTACAGTCCACTCAGATGAGTGGGTAACTAAACTCAGATGAGTGAGTAACTAAACTACACTCAGACGAGTGAGTAACTACAGTCCACTCAGATGAGTGAGAAACTAAACTACACTCAGATGAGTAACTACAGTACACTCAGATGAGTGAGAAACTAAACTACACTCAGATGAGTATCCATAAAGTGAGAAACTAAACTACACTCAGATGAGTAACTAAACTACACTCAGATGAGTGAGTAACTACAGTCCACTCAGATGAGTGAGTAACTAAACTACACCCTGATGAGTGAGTAACTAAACTACACTCAGACGAGTGAGTAACTAAACTACACTCAGACGAGTGAGTAACTAAACTACACTCAGACGAGTGAGTAACTACACTACACTCAGACGAGTGAGTAACTAAACTACACTCAGACGAGTGAGTAACTAAACTACACTCAGACCAGTGAGTAACTAAACTACACTCAGACCAGTGAGTACCTAAACTACACTCAGACCAGTGAGTAACTAAACTACACTCAGACCAGTGAGTAACTAAACTACACTCAGACCAGTGAGTAACTAAACTACACTCAGACCAGTGAGTAACTAAACTACACTCAGACCAGTGAGTAACTAAACTACACTCAGACCAGTGAGTAACTAAACTACACTCAGACCAGTGAGTAACTAAACTACACTCAGACCAGTGAGTAACTAAACTACACTCAGACGAGTGAGCAACTAAACTACAGTCAGACGAGTGAGTAACTAAACTACAGTCAGATGAGTGAGTAACTAAACTACACTCAGATGAGTGAGTAACTAAACTACACTCAGGTCACGTGTCGTGAACATGTTCGAGCAGTATATCGAGCAGCGTTGTGTCGAGCATCTGTGGAGTACATGTTTGTTTGTGTAGTTCACCTCCGGCGCTGCGATGACCCGACGGTGCTCGCGAACAACGAGTCCTGCTCCGTGAACACGGAACACAAACATCCACCTACACAAATAGACCCGCGGCGCTCGCGCTCACCGTGGGCTGCCGAGGCGCCGCGCGATGGAAATGTTTGCCAAATGAGAGAATCTCCATTTTGGGAAACACACGCTGAAGCATTTAAAAGAGTGAGACGTGGGAAGAAGAGTGAGACGTCAACAACTCGAAGTCGCGGATCGTGAAGTTCCTGCGGCTGCAGATACTTCTTCATTCTTCTCCGCTCGGATCTCTGGAGACGCGTCGTTGTCATGCAGCGCCGCTGCTCGTCGACTCAGACTCTGACTGTAGGTTTGAAGTTCGGGAGGAAGTGTGACGGAGACCAAACAGGAAGTGGCGACTGAAGCCACAGACACTGGATTCACTCCGACTTCTTCCCCTGATTAGACGCGAGACACCAGATCAAGAGATCACTAGACAACATGTTCGGAGCCTCACAAGAGTCCGGTTCAACAACAAGGTGATGTTTTGATTTGAGTCTCTCCCGGATGACTGAGAATCAACTCCTGTATCTCTGAACCTGAGTCACTGAAAACTGTCTCCTCTGGTCAGTAAAAAGCATGAAAAGTCATCAAACGATTGAGTGAAAATTAAGGCATGAAATAAAATGAAAAAAATGATGAACTTGATGGAAAAACGACACTTTTTTCAAATCATTAGGGTCGTTGTCGACTAAGGGTTGGGATTATTTTACTAGAGCAGCCAGTGAAGAGTTTGAATAGAATTAAAAAGAGACGAACAAATGTGTCCATACATCGACGGTCTACACTGGGAGCACGATAATTCCCAGACTTAAAGTCTTGACTTAAGTTTTTCCTACATCAGTTCCTCTTCACGAGGCTTCAATCCAAGATGGACGTTACAGACGAGCAGCCTGGAGGTATTTGGATGTTGTCAAGTGTCTTCATGTCCAGATAATAACAAAGAATCATATTGTACCAACCATATCTTTTAACAAGACGAAATTAAATCAAGAGCATCACTGACTCTACCAACTGATTCTCCAGATCATCCGTTTATACTCATACTCTGTAGAAAACCAAGATGGCTCAGGTCCTCCAACTACACACCGTCATGATACAAGAGTTCTTCCCACAAAGTATAAATGTGTGAACAAGAGACGGAAGGTCTGACCATGAATAGATCTGAAAGTAAGAACCAGAATTTTTAAATGATCCTGAAAGAAACTGGCAGCCAGTGAAGAGTTTGAAGGAGAAATGTGAGTTCTTCTACTAGAGCGGCCAGTGAAGAGTTTGAAGGAGAAATGTGAGTTCTTCTACTAGAGCAGCCAGTGAAGAGTTTGAAGGAGAAATGTGAGTTCTTCTACTAGAGCAGCCAGTGAAGAGTTTGAAGGAGAAATGTGAGTTCTTCTACTAGAGCAGCCAGTGAAGAGTTTGAAGGAGAAATGTGAGTTCTTCTACTAGAGCGGCCAGTGAAGAGTTTGAAGGAGAAATGTGAGTTCTTCTACTAGAGCGGCCAGTAAAGAGTTTGAAGGAGAAATGTGAGTTCTTCTACTAGAGCGGCCAGTGAAGAGTTTGAAGGAGAAATGTGAGTTCTTCTACTAGAGCAGCCAGTGAAGAGTTTGAAGGAGAAATGTGAGTTCTTCTACTAGAGCGGCCAGTGAAGAGTTTGAAGGAGAAATGTGAGTTCTTCTACTAGAGCAGCCAGTGAAGAGTTTGAAGGAGAAATGTGAGTTCTTCTACTAGAGCGGCCAGTGAAAAGTTTGAAGGAGAAATGTGAGTTCTTCTACTAGAGCTGCCAGTGAAGAGTTTGAAGGAGAAATGTGAGTTCTTCTACTAGAGCGGCTCAGAATTCTGGCTGCAGAGTTTAGTATGAACTGCAGGCGAGACACATCCTTCTGGTTTAGATACTAAATAAACTGGTTATTTTATAAGTCATTTTTATTTGTAAGGCGTTGTCTTTTAGCTCAGCTCTTTCTTCAGAACAGACACTCTCTCCGATCTATGTATTTCCAACACTTTGTGAGGAAAAACAAATTAAAAAAACTTGATGTATTGATGATATATTAAGTCTAAATGAAAATGTCAATCATAATTATGATAGATTTCTGACACACTAAAACAACAATTACACAATGACACTCAAGTCCTCACTGAAATGTGACGAGTGAGAAGATAAGAGTGAATAAATAATCCAAGAGTGTGATTGATGAAACACTAGAAGCCTGAACTTCAGGTCAGCTCCTCCTGCTCTGCATCTGCTGCAGGTTAAAGGCTCGCTGACCTCCTCAGAAGATCCAGGACCTGACAGATGCACTTGTGATCCGGATCCTTGACGCCGGCGGCTGCAGAACCTCAGGACCAGATCGTAATGTGGGTCATTGTAAGCAGATTCCAGGAGGACTGGAGTGTCTTCTAATCACGCGTCATGATTGCTTCAGAGGATAATCTGCTGGTGGAGAAGATGTGAGGAACATATGTTGCTGCAAACAACACAGTATTAGCTGAAGAAACATCTCAACCACACCAGCAAATCCAGGCCCTGAACCCATCACATAGTATTATGGAGTAAGAAGTCATTTATATTTGAAAGGAGTGATACTAGAAGCCCCTGTGGTGCGAGTAATACTACAGAAGCTCAGGTAGTAATACTGTAGAGCCTGGCAGAGTAATACTACGAAACTTTGTGCAGTTATACCATGGAACCTTGCAAAGTAATACTATGGAGCCTCACAGTAATACTACAGAACCAAGTGCAGTAATACCAGGGAGCCATGAAAATTATTACGACAGAACTTAAAGCAGTAATTCGATGGAGCCTTGCAAAGTAATATTATGGAACTTTATGCAGTAATACTACAGAACTGAATACAGTAATACCTGGGACCCTTGCATAGTAATAATACGGAACTTAAAGCAGTAAAACTATGGGGCTTTGCAAAGTAACACTATGGAACTTTGTGCAGTAATACTATGGAGCCGCACAGTAATACTACAGAACAGAGTGCAGTAAAACCATGGAGCCTTGCAGAGTAATACTATGGAGCCTCACAGTAATACTACGGAACAGAGTGCAGTAATACTATGGAGCCTCACAGTAATACTACGGAAGAGAGTGCAGTAATACTATGGAGCCTTGCAGTGTAATACTACGGAACGTAATGCTATTAATAGTAGAATAAATAAAAAATGAGGTACTTATTCAAATGAACTTAAGAGATGAACTCAACCAGTGTCACTAGATCACGTTCGCTCTGAAAACATCTGGACCTGATGACGGAGGTCGAGGTCCACGAGCTGCACTTGTTCTTCTGAATCAACTGCACAAACCAGTTCGACGCATCTGTCAACAACCAGCCTGTCCCAGGATCACAACAACAACTCTGGGCGACTGGCACTTCCATGGAGACTCAGCAGGTCTTCAGAGCTTCACGTCTCAGCAGGAGACACATCTGCATATGAAGGAGGCAGCAGTGAGACACTGCCTCACCGGGAGACGCTTCTGGGTCTGAAGCGTCAGCAGAAGCAACACCTTCAACAACTTCTGGAAAACTGTCTGACCTTCGACCTTCTGCCGGTGCTTCGACTTCAAGGAAGAAACGCGTCCGAACGTCTCAAACGCGTCGTCGTACTTCGGCTTCAGGCTTTTAAAACCGAGGATTTAATGTTTTTTTGTTTTCCATGATTTTCCACTAATGTTTCATGGACTTGAATCTCCGTCTGCTGCTCCATCTGCACAGACTCGGCTGCAGGACGTTTGATTGGCTGCTCCGTTATTAAAAAGAAAAGTGCTATAAATAAGAAGCGAGCGGAGAAATGGCAGATTAGGAGGAAAACGTTGATGGACAGAGTGTGGGTGTTGAAGAAGCATCTTAGCAACACACAAGCTGTTCGTCTGAAGCAGGATCTACTCACTCGTATGACCAACATAAACCCTCATAAACTCCTGTTGAAGAAAGAAAATTGTGGAAATTTCAACTTAAGAGTAAAAAACATTTGAAATTAAACTGTTTGTCTTAATGTTTGTTATAGTTTTTCTTCCACACTATCGGCTCGGATCATAAACACCTCACCAGGGAGACGTTGTGATCAGATCTACTATATAATCTACATCTTATAATCCATGTGTTTGTCACAACAGTCCAGACGAGAAGACACAGTTTATTTTGTGTCTAAACCAGAAGGATGTGTCTCGCCTGCAGTTCATACTAAACTCTGCAGCCAGAATTCTGAGCCGCTCTAGTAGAAGAACTCACATTTCTCCTTCAAACTCTTCACTGGCTGCTCTAGTAGAAGAACTCACATTTCTCCTTCAAACTCTTCACTGGCTGCTCTAGTAGAAGAACTCACATTTCTCCTTCAAACTCTTCACTGGCTGCTCTAGTAGAAGAACTCACATTTCTCCTTCAAACTCTTCACTGGCCGCTCTAGTAGAAGAACTCACATTTCTCCTTCAAACTCTTCACTGGCCGCTCTAGTAGAAGAACTCACATTTCTCCTTCAAACTCTTCACTGGCTGCTCTAGTAGAAGAACTCACATTTCTCCTTCAAACTCTTCACTGGCCGCTCTAGTAGAAGAACTCACATTTCTCCTTCAAACTCTTCACTGGCCGCTCTAGTAGAAGAACTCACATTTCTCCTTCAAACTCTTCACTGGCTGCTCTAGTAGAAGAACTCACATTTCTCCTTCAAACTCTTCACTGGCCGCTCTAGTAGAAGAACTCACATTTCTCCTTCAAACTCTTCACTGGCCGCTCTAGTAGAAGAACTCACATTTCTCCTTCAAACTCTTCACTGGCTGCTCTAGTAGAAGAACTCACATTTCTCCTTCAAACTCTTCACTGGCTGCTCTAGTAGAAGAACTCACATTTCTCCTTCAAACTCTTCACTGGCTGCTCTAGTAGAAGAACTCACATTTCTCCTTCAAACTCTTCACTGGCTGCTCTAGTAGAAGAACTCACATTTCTCCTTCAAACTCTTCACTGGCTGCTCTAGTAGAAGAACTCACATTTCTCCTTCAAACTCTTCACTGGCTGCCAGTTTCTTTCAGGATCATTTTAAAATTCTGGTTCTTACTTTCAGATCTATTCATGGTCAGACCTTCCATCAGTTTGTCTTATGATCGTTTAATTATATATTTTATTGAGGATTGTTTTAATTGTTTTGATTGTTTTAAGCTCTTTGTGACCCAAATACTACTTACAAGTCACATCAAGCGACTCCTCCAAACATGGAGAAGCAGAAGTTCGAGGAGATATAAAACTCATCTCGACAGATCCAACCACAAAAAACAACAACATGATCCACAACAAAAACATAAATTCTAGTGTCTGTAAAACGATGTCACAAAGTGAGGGACCTGGACTGAGTGGAAGGAGCTCTGGAACCTTCTGGATAACCATGACCTGGATGAATAAGAACCTACATGAACAACTGAGCCTTCATCTTTGTACGAGATATCATCATCATCCTCCTCCTCAACTGGCTTCACTCATGTCGTGGAGCAGCAGTTCTACTCAGAGTCTCTTCCGAACGACAGACCTCACCTCTGAGTCCAGACACTCTTGAACCTCAGATCTAACGCCCCTGAAATAAAACAAACATTGAAAAAAGACAATATTCTTCTGCTGCTCCATCCTCCCCTCACTCATGAACAAGACTCCAGGATACACCGTATCAACTAGTCTTCCTTTCAGGGGTCGACCAACAGGTCAGGAGCACTGATGGTTTTCCTGGACGGGCTGATGAACCCTGCATCTTTAGCGTGACCTCGTGACCCCGGATCATCCAACGGTCGGACGTGTGCGTGAAGGTCGAGGTGCGCGAGTGGATGTCGAGACTTAAACGGTGGAGATGAAGCTCTGCTGATGAGGGTCGGGCGAGAGAAAAGTCATTTGTCGATGAGAAGGAGCACAAAGAGTTAAGCCCTGCAGGACTTACTGATGATTATATATAGAAGCCTGGAGAGCAGAGAGAGTTCTTCTAAAGCCTCTCCTGCTCCAGCGTCTTGGTGGAGCTGGTATTACACACACACACACACACACACACACACACACACACACACACACACACACACACACACACACACACACACACACACACACACACAGTGTAATCAGTATGCAGTCAATCAGCGCTGACCTCAGCAATCTTATCTTCATCTCTGAAGATAATCCATACGACTCCATCAACACACGCTGGTGTTTCAGCGACACTTTGTTTTCAAAGGGCATCGAACTCACGGACTTCATTTAAACGTTTATTTTAAACAGTTACACAAACGTATGCACACCTGCCAACGATCTCCACCGACCAATCGTATCACATCTTCTGATGACTCACGTCATGTCAGAAGAAACAAGAACATCGAGGAAACGCATACCTCAGCCAAGGAGGTCACTTTTTAAACAACCGTTTGAAAAGTTTGAACAGACAATATTCCGACTCACAACTTTAATTTATGATCGTTTTTAATCTACTCTAAAATATATATTGTTGAACGACCAATGACATCCTTCGTCACCGCGGTCACATGACTTCATTTGAGCGATTCAATGGTTACGTAGTCAATCATTTTATAGACACACGGTTCAGAGTAAACGTGCGGAATACTACATCTATTTGGGTGTTAAAAACACGTTAAAAAAGGGGATGTTTTTTGATGCGTCTGGAGGCAGATTTCTCCATCAATACAAGTTGTGATGCGTCAACAAAACACACACAAAACCTACAATTATGTCAAACCTACTTTCAACAGGCGACAGCAAAACTGTTTAAACGCCACAATCCATGTAGAGTTGAGTCTTCGCCAGTTTCCTCCTCCCAGTTTTCAAAATAAAAGTTGACATGACTTTTAATTTTTATGTTTTTGTTTCAAATCACCACCAAACTCCAATCATTCGTGACAAACTCTGCGTGATCCTGTCGACACTGTAGGACTATTTGGATTCTATCCTAAGAATCAGCACTTTTAACAGCGTCCACCTCACATCCTCCTCTGACGCCACCTCTCGAGGTGAAGCGGCAGAAGGAGTCGATCCAGAGCTGCATCGCCACGACTACTTGATGCATAAGAAGTTGCCGGTTCAATCCCAGGTCTGGAGAAATGTTGCGATGTTTTCCCCGACAGACACTAACCCGATGGTGAGCTGGCGCGCTGCATTGCGGCCTACTCCCATCAGTGTGTGATCGTGTGTGTGAAAGGAAAACAAAAAAACATTGTTGTTGTTGCTTTGGAGAAAAGATTCTTCTAGATGCAGACGACTCTTGATGAGACTCAAGACTTGAGAAGAAGAAATAAAAAGCAAAAAGATGTAAGAAAAAGTGACGTTAAAGTTCACAAAAACAGAATATTGTAACTCGCAGAAATCAAAGTGTATCCAGAGACGCTTTCCTCAAACAAAGATCTTAAACTTCTCCTGAAACGTTCCTACCGGACGCACATGGACGATAACTCAAAGACAGCAGAAGAGCGTTGAGGAAAGATCTTGTGAAGAGGTGGAGTCGGTGGAAGGAGGGTCTGAAGACAATGGACAGAAACGAAGTCTCACCCGCTCGTAGAGTTGGACAGAACCACCAGAGCGTCAGGGAAGCCGTCCAGGTTGTAGTCGCCGATGCGGAGGGTCAGCGGCTGACTGGGCTTCCCCGGTGGGAAGGTCCACAGCGTGTTCTTCTGCTTGAAGTCCGTCAGCACCGGCAGCCACTGTGGAGAAGAGGTCGGTCAGAGATCCTTGATTCTCTAGAGATCTTTCAAACATGAAGGCAGAGAATGAAGTCACGACACCAGCGTCACCCAAACATAGAGCGGCTTCACCTGCACACGAGTCCAGAGCTGCTTCTCACTTGAATGACTCTTAAAAGATCTGTTTGAGTTTATTTCTGGGGTCGTATGAGTCGAGCAAACAAGATGATTCAAACCCAGCTTCAGTGATGAATCCACTGAGACTCAGTGAGATGTTTGTACAGTTAGAAGGTGAGTCTGAAGGTGGTTTTATTGGAGTCAGAACTAGTTGTTCAGCGTTTGTTTCACATGTTTGAGTCAAAACCATCATAAATATAGATTGTGTTCAGGAGTTTTTACCGTAGTAGAAGTTCAATTGTTGACATTTAAATCGTCAAAAGCTCATTTGATATAGTTTTCAATATTGTAGATGAACCTCCGTGGAAAACACTCACTCAGCAGGTTCTTGACACACGTGTAGCCATGAGAATGAAATAAACAACAGCAGTGATAAATCATAAATAATACACATCTAGACTCGACTGAACTCTTCGACAGTGACGTGGACACCGGGTCCAGTCGGGTCCAGTCGGGTCGAGTGAGTCCTGACGGGTTCCAAAACAAGTCCCAACCACGTGTTCACCCTCTCAGAGACAGAAACAGTAGCTTCCTCGTCGAGCTCCTGCGAGGCGGAGAATCTTGTTTGCAATTAGAATAACAAACCAGCTGCTGCCGACACCACGCTGTGATATCATCAATGTTTGAGTCGAGAACGTTACAAAACACCTCCAGTGTCGAGCCACGACTGCGTCTCTCTTCTCTTTGTAGCTTCTGGGTCGAGATCTTCCCTCTGCACACGGCAGGTTAGCATCACCGGTTCTGAACCATCAACTTGAGTTGCTAGAAACGGATCATCTTAGTTCTGAGCTCCACATAAGGAGGAACTGAGTGTAAAACAGTGTGTTGTGTTCTCATGAACACCCAGAGAGACACATCATCCTAACAGTCTATTTTCTGTCTCGTAACTCAAGCGCTGATCTCATACGACCCCCCGGTGGGCTTCCATGCGTGACACGTTGACAAACTCTCGCGCTAATGGCTACGGCATCAGGTCTGAAGACCGACAGCCCACCAGAGAGGCTCCTCCGGTCGCCCCCGCGGGTCCCGTTCAGCCATTATCACGACTCTCCGAGCGACTCTTCCACGCGACGACGTCTGCTTCCACCTCGACAATTAACCGGTGACGACTGTACAAAGGAAAAATGGGAAACATTTTAATTCACTTTTCAAGAGAACGCCTCGGCTTTGTGGCCGCACGGATTTCCATTCACTCGGCGTTAATGGAGTTGAAAGTAACGGGAGGCGAGCGGCGCCGTTTTCATTAGAGACCTTAATTGTTCGCTGATGGAATCCTGCGAGAGAGAGAAGGCGACGTGTTTACTCGGCGGAGAGAGAGAGAGAGAGAGAGAGAGAGAGAGAGAGCGAGAGAGAGAGCGAGAGCGAGAGAGCGAGAGCGAGAGCGAGAGAGAGAGAGAGAGAGAGAGCGAGAGAGCGAGAGAGAGAGAGAGGGAGAGCAAGCGAGAGCGAGAGAGAGAGAGAGAGCGAGAGAGAGCGAGAGAGAGAGAGAGAGAGAGAGAGAGAGAGAGAGCGAGAGAGAGAGAGGGAGAGCAAGCGAGAGAGCGAGAGAGCGTTCAGGTTCACCAGGTCGTCCGTCATTTCAATAAAACAATTAGTCAACGTTTCTCACTCAACGTTCACCTGCAGAGACGCACAGTTGTTGTGTCGAGAAATCAGAAAAAAAAACTTCTTCTAATACTTGAGCACAACCTCAGCTTGACAAGTTGACATATACTGTCGCACACTGATGACATCACTGAACCCTCGTCGTCCGATGTTTGTTTTCTGTTGCTACTCTTCATTACTCCGCGGGCGCGAGAGAAATGAAAACAAAACATATAAACAAATAACAACTTCAGCGAAAAGACGAACGAACTGTCACAGGAAAAGGAACATTGTTGACTCAGAAAAAAGTAGTTTCTGAGAAGGATGTGGATCAGCTCCTCTTATTTCACAGTTGCTCTTGAGTTTCTTTCCCACCTCAGGAGTTTAACATCTATCTTGGAGTCTTGTTCACGAGTGAGGGGAGGACGAAGATGAACAGACAGTGTCTTCACGAACTCGATATTTCTTAAGTCACAGATCTGACCCACTAGACCAGACCACCTGAGTTCTCCCTGCAGAGTCTAGACCCTCCTGTGGAGGGAGGTCATCCAGGAGAGACTCGGCGTAGAACCACTGCTCCTTAAAGACAACACAGTTAAAAGGGTTCTCTTGGTCTGGGAGGAAAGTTTCAGAAGAGAGTGTAAAAACTTCTTCTTTTCTCACAGACACGCCCGCGGACTGACGCTGCCGTCGACCAATGAGGCGTGAGTCTCATGGTCATGTGACGAGGGAGACGAGAGTAAATAAAGTTTGAGACTATAATGACAGCAACTACTTAACAATTTATTTCATACATCCATGTTTATTTGACTTATACAGGCTCTTATATTTTTCGTAAATTACAAAGTAAATGTAGTACCTTGTAATACAACGAGAACCGCGGAGTGATACTACTAGCTTCACAGTACATCAAGAGCATGTATCGCATACAATCACAACCAGAATCAATACATAAGACGTACCGTTTATTATTGAGAAAATCAATGATCAACTAACGTAAATTTCCACAGCTTTTCTCAGGGAAAACGGAGGGATCTGTTCCGGGGCTTCTTCCCAGTGAAACACGGATTGAGGGACAAATGTTGACATTTGTTGCTCTTTAAAAGGATTTGAGTTGTTTCTAAAACGGTCAAAACACGGAGTCCGTTCCGTCGCTCCAACATGACGTCACTTCCCGTTCCGGTTCTTATGCTTCGCTTCGTGGAGAGAGATGGACAATCCAGAGTGTGTCACGGGTCGTTTATTCGCCGCTTCAAGTCAAACAAAATACAAGCTTTACGATCGATCGAACGCGCTTCCTCCCGGCGACTGTACAGGTCACTAGTCTCGGGCAGAAAAGGTCCTGATCTGTAGAAACATCGCTATATTTAAGGCAAATTTCCCGCCCAGGGGGTCGTCCTTTCCGGCCAAATGGTTATTTCAAGTTCCCTGTGTCCCTAACACCCCTTGAGAGACATCCTGATTTGTTTTCTTGTAATCTAATCATCATGCAAATGTTCTAGGGTGAGGGTTTCCGTCTTTTAGCCCCTCTTTCAAGGGTGTGTCTTGCTTCGTTCTTTGATCTACGATTTAAGGTGTGATTTGCAGATAAACAGATGTTTCTAATTACTGTCTTATCTAATTCTGATCCAAGCTTGTCTCGAAACTGTGAATCAGTCTGGAGTGGAATGTTGATTTTTGAATGTGTAGTTAAACGTTTAAGCTCTTAGATCAAGCGAGTAATTTATACTTCATATTTTGATGATCTTTTAGCATTAATTTAAATATGGCGTATACGTATAGTGTATAATAATTTTAATCCAAGATTCCCAATAGAACCCGAAACCTTCGATAAATAAAGATCTGACACTTGCATTACATCGGCTATAATTCAGTAGGTATTGGAAGTGGATCTACGAGAATAACTACTAGAAGAGCTTTGGTGTGATGGGGTTGGAAGGAGTGGAGATATAACCCTCTAGTGGTGACACAGCGCAACTGCAAGAGAAAGATGAAGGACCTGTGAGAAGCTTCGACGACACATGTAGAAATAAATTGTAAACGTTGAGACCCTTGTGAGAAAGGCATCATGGGTAAGTGAGGTGTTGATGCAGGCGTCACGGACAATACATTAGATGATAAAAGGATGAAGCGACTGATACCAGAGCAGAAAAGAAGGAACTCTCTCTCCACACTGTGTGAAAGAGGATCAGACGGTTCGAGTCTTCATCGCGGCGGCGGCGACACGTGGAGTCCAGACGAGCAGCGAAGGTCATTAAGCCAGCGATGGAGCGGCGGCTGCGAGGATGAGGGCGGCGCTCATTACACCAGCGTCGTGCCATCAGGACGGTCGGCGGCGACCACGAGCCGGAGATGACCAGAGCGCCCAGGGACGAGTGTCAAACTCAAGCGGCCCGTGGATAATGGAGCGTCGCTTCCACCATCAATCCACACCCCCTGCTGTGAGGAGCGACTTGCTCAAGGGTTCGGGAAACCAACGTCACGTGGCGCGAGCGTTAATGTGTCGAGGGATTAAAAAGACGAGGGAGATGAAGTGGAAAGAACAGATTATTAGAATAAAGAGATGAAGGTTGTGATGGGATTTTAACGTCGTGATCGTCCTCGCGAGTCGCGCTCGTGCAACAACACGGATTAATAACACAAAAGTACAAACTAAACCAACCAAAAACAATATTTCCACATATTTGTCAGGTCTGCCCCGGGGCTTCCACCCAGTTGAAAGACTGAGCCTCAATCACTAAGAGAAAATCCAGACTGTCCCCTCACTCGTGAGCAAGACTCGAAGATACTTCAAGCTTCTGGTGAGCGACTCCTCGTCTTAGTCTCTTTAAACACTTCTGTAAACATGTTTGCTGATGACATCCAGCTCTACTGCTCTGTTGATCCAACTGAGCTCCAGAGGCTGAACTTAGTCAATTGTTGCTAGAAATCAAACAATGAGTGAAAACACTTTGAAGCTAAATGTGGACAAAACTGAAACTCTGGTGATTGTTGATGATAAAGTTCAGGGTTGAGTCAGTACTTGAGTGACTTAGGTCAGTCTGTCAAACTGAGCCTGAGAAACCTGGGTGTTGTATTTGATAAAGACATGTCTCTTGTTCAACACTGAAGAAAACTGACCAGAAACTGTTTCCTTCAACTGAGAAAAATCTCTAAACTTAGGAAAATGTTGTCGAAACAGATCCTGGATCTATTAATCCATGTTTTGTTTCTTCTCGTCTGGACTATTGTAACAGTTTGTTTTCATGTCTAAACCAGAAGGATGTGTCTCGCCTGCAGTTCATACTAAACTCTGCAGCCAGAATTCTGAGCCGCTCTAGTAGAAGAACTCACATTTCTCCTTCAAACTCTTCACTGGCTGCTCTAGTAGAAGAACTCACATTTCTCCTTCAAACTCTTCACTGGCTGCTCTAGTAGAAGAACTCACATTTCTCCTTCAAACTCTTCACTGGCCGCTCTAGTAGAAGAACTCACATTTCTCCTTCAAACTCTTCACTGGCTTCCAGTTTCTTTCAGGATCATTTAAAATTCTGGTTCTTACTTTCAGATCTATTCATGGTCAGACCTTCCATCAGTGATCTGATCCAGACTTACACCCCAGCTCGGGCTCTGAGGTCTGTGGATCAGAATCTACTGATGGTTCCTGAACTTCCGGACCAGAGGAGAGAAAACATTGATGATACAATAGAGTCGCACATCACAACAAAACACACACACTGATGATACAATAGAGTCACACAT